>CAAKMX010030164.1:0-5000 GCA_901111305.1 Anguilla megastoma
ATATAGCTGTGTAGGGCTGTGTGGGGAGGCCTGTGTGGGGCTGTGTAGGGCTGTGTGGGGCTGTGTGGGGAGGCCTGTGTATGGCTGTGTGGGGCTGTGTGGGGCCTTGCGGGGAGGTGTAGTCTGTCACTCCTGAATCCTGAAACCTGAGTGAGGGCTGCATTCATCCAGACGAGTGAGTGGCCCCTCTCACCTCGTCAGTGTGCTTCAGTGACTTCCGCCATCTTCCAATTTTCCCACATCTGCATGAGTCCTGTACAGTCTTTACACAGAGATGCGTTTGTGTGTATGTGTATGCACGTGCATGTGTGTGTGTCTCCGTGTGTGTGTGTGTGTGTGTGTGTGCTTGTGTGTGTGTGCGTTTGTGTGTGTGTCTCTGTGTGTGTGTGTGTGTGTGTGCTTGTGTGTGTGTGTGCGTTTGTGTGTGCGTGCGTGTGTGTGTATGTGCATGCGTGTGTGTGTGCATGTGTATTTGTCTGTGTGTCTGTGTGTGATGGCATTTGTTTAGAAATTGAAAAGGACCACACAGTTTCTTTTCCTCGCCATGGAAACGGCTGCATAGCTGGGGCCCGTCTTAGTCCAAATGTTTACAGGAAGTTAAAAGCGGTACTAAAAGTCTGGTGATGTGATGTGCATGTTATTTATGATGGGATGCTTCCCGGATGATATAACTACATCTCTGGGCTTTTGTCCATGTGTGTAATGGCAAAAGTATTTTGAAATTTTGTTTTCACACTCACTGTTCACTGTTTCTAAGAGCTTGAAATGTTGACATTTGATATTTATTCTACTTCTACACAGCCTTCTACTCCAGTTTAGTATTTAAATGGAAATATGTATATTTCCTTTTTTGTCTCACAGAAATGGATTTGTGTATTTATTTTGTATATGCATTAGCCCTTAGAACAAAGCCTGCTTATTTGGCTGTATTTTACTGCTCACAAATATAAACGTACGCTGGCCCGTTCTGCCTGTCTTGTTTAGTTCTGTCTCCTCTCTGTGACCCCTCTGTGACCTTTATGTCACCCCTCGGTGACCCCTCCTCTCTCTCTCACAGTGGGTCATGGCCAGAGTGAAGGGGAGAGGATGGTGATTGAGAACTTCCACATCTTCGTCAGAGACTCTCTGCAGCACATAGACCAGATCAGGGGGCGGCACCCGGACCTGCCCGTCTTCATCGTCGGACACTCTATGGTGAGACATCCAAACAGGCCGTTAAACTCAGCACAAACCAAACAGTTTTATTTGATCACTCACTGACGCGGCTGTAGATATGGAAGCATTGTGTGGCAGCCTGAATTCATCAGGACCGCTAACGGTCACCGTGCAGTTTTCTTTTCCTCTCACTGACGCTACTCTGTTTTTCCTGAAGCTATGTAAGACCAGCCTAGCGATCATTCACTGTTCACAAAAACGACGTTAGCAAAGCCATCTGCCTTAATCCACTGTTCATGGATGAACTGAGCATATGCGGTAGAGCTCACACAGAGAGCTTGCGTGGTGGAGTGGTAGAGCTCACACAGACAGCATGTGCGGTAGTGCTCACACAGACAGCATGTTTGTAAAAAAGGCTTAATAACAACGGAGTAAAACAAGACTTGTAAAAAGGCAAATAATTTATTTTAAAAACACCAGCATTGCAAATGATTGGAGTGGCTCACCTTTCTCTCTCCCTGTCCCTACTGTCACAATTAAATAGGCTGAGCCATCATTTGCATTTGGTTTCAATTACAAACTAACAAATTAAATGCAATTAAACAATAATTACAAACAATTAAACAATTAACAACCTAGGGAAGGGCCACTCCTTCACAATGTTCAGTAGAGCTCACACAGAACGTATGTTCAGTAGAAGCTTACAGAGAGAGCATGTTCAGTAGAAGCTTACAGGGAGAGCATGTTCAGTAGAAGCTTACAGAGAGAGCATGTTCAGTAGAAGCTTACAGAGAGAGCATGTTCAGTAGAAGCTTACAGAGAGAGCATGTTCAGTAGAAGCTTACAGAGAGAGCATGTTCAGTAGAAGCTTACAGAGAGAGCATGTTCAGTAGAAGCTTACAGGGAGAGCATGTTCAGTAGAAGCTTACAGGGAGAGCATGTTCAGGAGAAGCTTACAGAGAGGGTGCAGGGGAATGCTACACAGGCCTTGCGCAGTAAGGACCTGTTTAGGGGAATACCCCTCTCTCATCTCCCTCTCTCTGCTCTCTGGCACACATCCATGTTGAGTTCAGCACTGCCAGGGCCTCATATAATAGAGCGTTTGTGTTTGAGTTCGCTCGATTCAGATTTTGTATACAATGGCAGTATTCTTCCGGCCACAGTAGAGGGGAGATGTGTGAATGTGTGTGTGTGTGTGTGTGTGTGTGTGCCTGTGTGTGTATGTGTGTGTGCGTGTGTGTGTGTGTGTGTGTGTGTGCGAGCGTGTGTATGTGTGTGTGCGTGCATGTGTGTGTGTGTGTGTGTGTGTGTGCGAGCGTGTGTGTGCAGTCAGCTGGGGACGGAGCAGATCTTTTCAACATCTCTGCTCCTTTGTACTCTTTATGTTTGTATGCTCTGCTTCATCTTCACTTCCTCTCTGGAGCCCTGTGTGTGCGTGTGTGTAAGTGTGAGAGTGTGTGTGTGAGTGTGTGTGTGCTTGTGTGTGTGAGTGTGTGTGTGTGTGAGTGTGTATCACTGACTGAGCGCTCTCGCCTGTGTGTGTGCTGCACTGAGAGTGGCAGCTCAGCAGGGTGTAGTACCTGTAGGGTAGTGCCACCTGTTAGTGCAGGGCTGTGTGTTTCCCTGCGGTAGCTGGGTGATGACATCATCTTCAGCGCAGCAGGCTGGGCTTCCTGGGCGGTGCGGTGTGGTGTGGTATTCTGAGAACAGCGTTCTGTTGCAGGGCGGGGCCATCTCAATCCTGACTGCGTGCGAGCGGCCGAAGGACTTCGCTGGAGTGGTGCTGATTGCGCCCTTGGTCCAGATGAGCCCCGAATCGGTCACACCCGTCAAGGTGAGCCCACGGTCCGCACATCTTTACTCTCCTGCCAGGCCTGGGTCAAATACACATTTGTTTCGGGTTCAAATGCTTTTCTGCGCTCCGTTGATCTTGCCTGGTGACATTGAGCCTGCCAGTATGACCAGAAGGCGGGGTTTGCACTTTTTGAGAGTATTTCATTGGTTCCAATACACCAGACGAGGTCAGTAAAGCGCAGAAAAGTATTTGAATCCAAAACAAATACGTATTTGACCCAGGTCTGTCTCCTGCGTCCCTCTCCTCAAATTTCAGCCTGTGGGTGCAGTGTTAGCCTCAGGATTATGACTGAGTCTCACACTCTTAAGATTCTTCACTGGAAGGTCGCATGCATACAGTTCTATAGAGGGCTACAGTCGCAGGTTTCCACAATGGAGTATTACAAGCACACAGTTCTGTAACATCTCAGTTACACAGTTCTAAAGCAGACTATTCCAGTCACATGATTCTACAGCGGAATACTAGCCACCCAGCTCTGCTACAGAATACTGTGATCACACAGTTCTACAGTTCAGTCCAGATTCTTGGTACATGACATGTCTGAAATATGAATTGATATATAAGATTATATATGGGCCACGACCCTGAATTGGGCAAGCGGGTATAGACAACAGATGGATGATATATGGTTAAGTTGGCCCAGGTGTATGGACTGAGGGGGTCTTTTCATATGTTGACCTGTATGATGCTCTGAGCTGTTGTCTGTGGTCTCTGCAGGTGTTCATGGCAAAGATTCTGAACCACGTGATGCCGAGCCTCACTCTGGGGTCTATTGAATCCAAATGGATTTCTCGGGACCCGAAGGAGGTGAGCCTGAGGACTGTTTATTGGACTGAGCATGTGCGGTGTGGGTCAGCACTGAGCATGTGCGGTGTGAAACAGCACTGACCGTGCGCGGTGTGGGTCTGCACTGAGCATGTGCGGTGTGAAACAGCACTGACCGTGCGCGGTGTGGGTCAGCACTGAGCATGTGCGGTGTGGGTCAGCACTGAGCGTGTGCGGTGTGGGTCAGCACTGAGCATGTGCGGTGTGGGTCAGCACTGAGCATGTATGGTGTGCGTCAGCACTGAGCGTGTATGGTGTGCGTCAGCACTGAGCGTGTGCGGTGAGGTCAGCACTGAGCGTGGGCGGTGAGGTCAGCACTGAGCATGTATGGTGTGCGTCAGCACTGAGCGTGTGCGGTGAGGTCAGCACTGAGCGTGTGCACTGTGGGTCAGCACTGAGCGTGTGCAGTGTGGATCAGCACTGAGCATGTGCACTGAGGTCTGAGCAGTACCTTTCCCTCTGAAGGTAGAGGCCTATGACAGAGACGAGCTGAACTACCATGGCGGCATACGCGTGTCGTTCGGGATGCAGCTGCTCGCTGCCACGCAGCAGATCGAGAGGGCCCTTCCCACCATTACCTGGCCCTTCTTCATTCTCCACGGCGACGCTGACAAACTGTGTGACATCAGAGGCTCACGACTGATGATGGAAAACGCGAAGAGCACTGACAAAAAGATGAAGGTGGGAATTCTCTCTCACACACACACACACACACACACACAAACAGTCACACACACACGCACGCACACACAACAAGCACACACACACAAACAATTCATTATAACATGTAGCAAATAAAAGTCTTTAACACCTGTTCGCCTGAATTAAAATATGTAGAACTACACAGAGTCCAGCTGACTGCTCTGTCAATATAGGCCTTTTTTCTCTATTTCAGTCTACATTTTTTAACTTCTTTCTCCTATATCTCCCTCCATCTGGTTGTCTTTCTAATGGCATATAAAACTTAATTTTCACTGTTCAAAATTAGAAGAGCAAATTCTCCAAAGCAATGGAAGTGAAGCCAAACATGTGGTGCGTGGTCACATGGGAGAGTGTGTTCAAAGAATCCCGGCTCTCTCACACTAACCACTTCCAGGTGCTCTGGCCAGATTTCATCCCATCCCACCTCCTACTCAGTCCATCGCACGTGTGTGTGTGTGTGTAT
>CAAKMX010030164.1:10000-11113 GCA_901111305.1 Anguilla megastoma
CTCAGACCTCCAAGTCATTTTTTCAGCTTTTTTTCTCAAAACATAAGTATGTAAACAGCGGGAACAACAAAATGGAACAGAAGTTAGTCAAGGAAATGGTGAATTGCTGAAATACATTCAGCTAATACTCTGTGGGATTAGAACAGCTCAGCTGGCCAGATAAAGCCATATTAAAAACGAAGGAAGTTTAATTTGCACATGCCTGCAAAGTAGACCGAGGCGTCAACATGGACAGAAACGGCTTGACTGTGAGAAGCTCTCCAAGCCCGTGGATGGAGCTGTACACTAAAACACAGACTTGCGTGTGAAACCACCTCCTGCATTTCAGAGGACTTCTAGCATCCTGTTTGGAAACAGTTACGTTGACACTTAATGTTGAGACTTCTCACTGTGACTGTAATCTGAAGTAAAACAAGTTTTCAACTGACAGAAATGCCAAGTTACACATACAAAGCTCTGTCTATAAGTCACTCATTCTTTTAAAAAGTTTTTCTTCAGATATCATTTCTTTTTGAACTGTGTTTGTTATGAGTAACGGATCATAATAATGCATGTAAGTGTAGGCTATGAAAGAGACATGCATACACATACATACATGCAAACACACACAGTCTAGGCATGGACACAGTCATTTTTTCCTTTACCGTGAATGACAAATAAATGAAAGTTCTTCTTTAAAAGAAAAGAATGAGTAAACTACAACATAAAAGAACGCTTTTTTATCGCAAAGGCACGTCCCATTGTTCGAATCCTTCTGGGTAAAATACAGGCACACTTTAGACAGTTTTGCTTGCGGCATCTTGGCTGATTTTAATGTTAGCTAGCTTGCTAACGCGTCGACCCAGCGAATTAGCTTTGTAAATAAAATTCCAAGAATAGGCGAGTCTTCTTTCTGCATTGGAAGATGGAAATTGTATTTCTCAGTTTAAATACAGTCTTGTTCACCATTTCACTGAACTTTGCTACAACTTGCTAATTACAAACAATGACTGGCTAGCTTCTGGTACGTTACTGGCTGGTTTTAGCAGGGAGTTCCTCATGCTAAATCATGATGCTGTTTTTTTTTTTTTTAAAGTTTTTTTTTGGGGGGGGGGGGGGGGGGGGGGGTGGGGT
>CAAKMX010030164.1:29419-42390 GCA_901111305.1 Anguilla megastoma
GCAGCGCTGTTTTCAAATTCGAGTGCGAGGCGTTTCCAGCGCTGCTTTCGCGCGCCAGCCACCTGGAGTTTATCCGCCGTGGGCGCCTCGCGGTTCGTAGGGGCGCGCGGAGCTGAAAACGGTCCCATTTCCGAAGCGCCCCGAGAAAAAAGCGCCCTACCTCACTGTCGTTCAATCGCACGAAAATAGCCTCGATTCTGCCGTTAGCTTCCGCTGTACATAAAGAAAACGGAGGAGAAGTTTGTCGCGGCGGTTTCTGGCTACTCGATGTTGTGCGATTTCGCAGTTCGTAACTACCATCGCAATAAGCGGGTCCAAGGCACGACGATAGATTGGCGCCATGAGGACATGGATAGCAAGTTATTTTCGGGTCAAATTAGCTAGCTAATGCCATTAGAAACGTTACGGAAGTGATTGACAGGAGCAGAGTGCAGTTGCCGGGCAACAGCAAAAAAAAATTGACTCCCCCTGTGCTTTTTTTCGGAGTAGTCTTCATGAAATCAGGACAGGTAGTGCGTCTCGCGTTTCTAAGCCGACGAAACGCGTCTGGTGTGAGCGCAGCCCGATGTGTTTCTGGGAGGGGCCAATGCAGCGGTAACCCTGGATACCGTGACTGACATGACCCTCTGCCCTACACGTGGCAGATGGGGAGAAGCGAACTGATTTCCAGATGTGCCCAGTCTGCTCATGTAGCACACCTTTGCAGACCTGGCTGTCAAGGAAGAGTATTTAGATTTATCAAAGCACTTAGAAATTGTATTTTCCTCTCTTGCTAACATGAGTCTGCTCATTGCCTTGTCACACAACTGCACCTGAGCCTGAGTTGGGTTTGAAAAGTGAACTGTGCTTGGGTAGCTGTCAAATACGCTCTGCTTTGTTTTCATCACTCTGTAAACTAGCTGTCCACTGTCCCATCTCCCCAATTAGGCTACAAGCTAAAATGGTCCTGTGTGGCTGGTTAACCCCTTAAAACCCAGGGCCTTTTGAAAGAATCCCCCTTTCTTAAATAAATCCCATTATCTCCAAAAGTATGTACAGTACAGACAGACTTGAAATAAGGAGCACATTTGTACCAAAATGAACGAATCCCCTGATCCCACAGGAGCCTCACTCCGTAAACATAAAGGGACGTATTTATTCTGAAAAACAACACCAAAATCCAAAAGTTTTGTATTTTCTTTATTCTGTGGTGATTGTATGTACTTCTGATACTGATGAAACCAGATTTCTTTTTCCAAACATACACCTGGATGTATACAACACCAGGAAAAAAGTTCGGGGTGGATCGATCAAAGCAAAAAAATTGACGTGCTTTCCCAAAGGTGGGCCCAAGTGTCCCCAAAACCAAGTATTCTTTATTTACTCATTCTCTCTTTTTGACTAAGCCCTGTATTTCCGTCAAAAAGTCCTTTTGGAGAGCTGGTGTCCAACAACATCCAGGTGTTCATATTTTCAACGTTTGTAAGTTAAGGAGAAAAATGGCACTTTTCACATTTTAAATCCCATTTACATAAAATTCAATTTTCATTTGCTCCTGAAAAACGCCTTCAGCTCAATGGAAACAATTCATTGACTTTTCCTAGGCCATGTGCAAAGAGTGGATTGATTGCTTATGGCTCAGAGGGGGAGTTTGGTGAAGACAAAACCATCACTGTAGTATTTGCAGTTATTTGACCTGTTGTGGACTGTTACTGAATTATAAAATTACCATAGTCATCAACCTGGGGTGTCAGTTTCCATCCTCCTTTGTGGAAGGGGGACTGCCTTATTTCTTTTTTTTATATCTACCAGTTTTACCGATTGAGACGGGTTTTTTAAGTGTGAAGAGTCTAAGCTTTACAGCGGTATGAGTTAGCCTATTGCGCGGTACCTTGAATCAATGACCGATAAAAGCAGTAATTTAAGGCGATGATGTTCTTGGACACCGGTGTCTAATTTCATGGCCATTGAGCTTTAAGGGTTTAAAACTACCTCGCAGTGGTTTGTGGGGTACTTTTTTTTTTTTGTAAGCCATAAGGCTGATTTATAGTTCCTAATTCAATGAGGCAACGTTACAACTTCTACTGCCAGATGTTCGCTGACTAACTGCATGTCGAATAAGATATGAATTAGCCTTTCTACACGGTAGCCATGGCAGTAACTTGTTTCCATTGAGTAGTACTGACGGTCACCAACGTGTTTGTTTACCATCGTAAATGGAATAGATTGCATTGATTAGCCTATATCTTGCGGTGTGACCTTGTCAAAATGGCGACGGCCGTTATAATGGAGCTACACTGTGGAGGCTAGCACTAGTGCTCTAGCCCACCGGCTGCCTGCAGTGAATGCGTTAGCGCTCGCCGCGGCTGCGGCTAAACCGGTCGCCATGTCGGAGACCTGTGGAGTCAGAGATTATGCTCCCTATAGGATCTTTTTGCATTTCTTTGCTTAGTTCCTCATTCTGATGGTTGTTATTCGTACTGCTGTACAGACCTGTCATGTAAAACTCAAAACGAAATGAGCGTACGGGCATGGGTTGGTGCTCAAAGTGAAATGGTGTGTAATGAGAAAGGAATTTGTTATAGATAAAGGAAGTGAGCTGGACAAACACGCTTCTCCTGTCCTTTCTCCGACCCCAGTGCTGTAAATATTAGTGTCTGTTAGGGCAGCTTTTCCCTACCGGTGTGCCACCAGACAAGGTCCGGTGTGTCATGTGGAAAAAATCCTTTAAAAAAAGGTAAAATAAATAAATGTTGAGTTCATTTATATAAAAAAACAAAAACAGCTGAACAAATCTCATTCACAAAAGTCAAAATAAATGTCATTAAAATGCAAATCGCTTAATTAAAACCTCGAAAGAACGTTCAGGCCTAACTGCTGACGCGTCACACCAACGTCGTGAGATTCTGTAAATTTGGAAAGTGTGCCGCGGAAAGGAAAAAGGTTCGGAAGTCTTGGCTTTAGGGCTCTTGGTCTCTCTGTTTGTACTCTGTGAGGTAATGGTCACAAGTATTTACACTCCGCTGTGAAGCAGGAAGTCCTTTTACAATGTGGCCGGCTTCGGCACGCGCGGGTTTGATCCTGTCATCACGCGCGGGTTTGATCCTATCATCACGCATGGGTTTGATCCTATCACGCGCTGGTTTGATCCTGTCGGCACGCGCGGGTTTGATCCTATCACGCGCAGGTTTGATCCTATCATCACACGCGGGTCGTATCTTGTCATCACGCATGGGTTTGATCCTGTCATCACGCGCGGGTTTGATCCTATCGGCACGCTCGGATTTGATCCTATCATCACGCGCGGGTTTGATCCTGTCGGCACGTGCGGGTTTGATCCTGTCGGCACGCGCGGGTTTGATCCTGTCGGCACGCGCGGGTTTGATCCTGTCATCACGCGCGGGTTTGATCCTGTCGGCACGCGCGGGTTTGATCCTGTCGGCACGCGCGGGTTTGATCCTGTCTGCACGCGCGGGTTTGATCCTGTCATCACGCGCGGGTTTGATCCTGTCGGCACGCGCGGGTTTGATCCTGTCATCACGCGCGGGTTTGATCCTGTCGGCACGCGCGGGTTTGATCCTGTCGGCACGCGCGGGTTTGATCCTGTCGGCACGCGCGGGTTTGATCCTGTCAGCACGTGCGGGTTTGATCCTGTCATGCGCAGGTTTGATCCTGTCGGCACGCGCGGGTTTGATCCTGTTATCACGCGCGGGTTTGATCCCGTTGTCACGCGCGGGTCGTATCTTGTCATCACGCGCGAGTTTGATCCTGTTATCACGCGCGGGTTTGATCCTGTCGTCACGCGCGGGTTTGATCCTGTCGGCACGCGCGGGTTTGATCCTGTCGGCACGCGCAGGTCGTATCTTGTCATCACGCGCGGGTCGCGTTTGGGCGGGTTTGATCAGCAGGTCAAGTGAGAGAGCGGTACGGCCGCGGAGTTGTAAATGCCGATGGCGTGTGACGTTTTGAGGACAGCGGTCGATGGGCCGTGCGGGTGGACGGAATCCGGCTCCGACTGGTTGCCTCATAAAAGCACCGGCAAACAGCCCCCCACCCCCCCGCTTCCCTGTAGCGACGAGGCTGGTTCCTCTCCTTTGGATTAGAAGCGCGTAGTCAAAATGTCCGTCACCTCTACTGCCCTCTGTTAGGGGAATGTCCTTAAAGCTTTTTTTAGCTTTGTTGTTGATGTATACACATACCCTGACACACACACACGTGCACACACATATCCACATGCACCACAAGCGTATACACACACGCACCGTAGGCATATACACACCCCGCACGCGTATACACACACCCGGGCGGCAGTGTAGCACAGTGAGTAACCGAAAGGTCATAGGTTTGATTCCTGGGTAGGACACCGTTGTACCCTTGAGCAAGGTACTTAACCTGAATTGCTTCAGTACATACCCAGCTGTATAAATGGATACAATGTAAAATGCTATGTAAAAGTCAGGTAAGGTGATCTGGATAAGAGCGTCTGCTAAATGCCTGTAATGTAATGTAACACCCAAACGTGACTATACCCATGTACTCACTCTGAGTCCAGTGCATGCACACATTCACCAAAGGACACGCTCAAACACGCACATTCTTTCCCGGAGAGAAATTATCGCGGAATTCACCTGTGGGAATTAGAAACGATCATTTTCAAATGCGGTTATGCGTTTTGTGGAATCTCGTGGTGCTCATAACCGTGATGATCAGACTCTTTATTGCGTTTATTGCAGCAGCAGCAGCAGCAGCTGTGTCTGGAAGCGGTTGGTACAGATTTGTTTTCGGTTCCTCGCTCCTCGCTCTCCAGCTGCTCTTAGCAGCGAAATCAGGGGGAAGAGCGCGCGCGCTGATTGACGTTTAGCTTCGGTTCGCGGGAAGCAAACCGTGTCTGCTTTGCATAACCCCGGCGCTGATGTGGCGAGAGGTACCATTTGACTGTCGAATAGCTGGGAGAGTGACCTCAGTGAGAAGCACTGGGCGGAGTGTAGCACAGTGGGTAAGGAACTGGGCTTGTAACCGAAAGGTCGCAGGTTCGATTCCCGGGTAAGGACACTGCCGTTGTACCCTTGAGCAAGGTACTTAACCGAAATTGCTTCAGTATATAAATGCTATGTAAAAGTTGTGTAAGTCGCTCTGGATAAGAGCGTCTGCTAAATGCCTGTAATGTAATGTAATGTAATGTAAAAGCAGAGTCGTCGTCACGAACTCACCAACTGCCCTTCCATCGTAGGCGCCCGTTTCATTCAGTATTTAAGACCGAGTTTTTGCGAGTTTTGAACAGAATTCTTGATGTATCATGACGTTGGTAGGGACGGACAGGATGCACAGGACTTACTCATTTTTGATAACTGAAACATTTTGTCCCATGGACGGACTTATCAGAAATATGTGCTTCTTTGCCACATGGCATTCTGGGATAGCCCTAAAGATGTCCATTATTTTTCTTTCTTTTTTTCCAAAGATAAGATTTTTTAAAAATCATTTACTTGAATGTTAAGAGTAAAACTTTTAATGTCCTTGCAGGGGTTTATATTTTTAACAGCATATTCCTCCAGTGTAATAGCCTACGTAAGCTTAGCATTTGTCTCTAGTTGGATGTTTCACAGAACTTGCAACCAGTCTTCAATTATTCTACACACACTCACGGTCTCTCTCGCCCTCACTCTTTGCACACTCAGTGCTTTCTAGTATTTTTTATTTATTTTGAAACACTTAAACCCAGCGTCCATGTTCCCAGCGCGCGTCTGTAAACAGAGCAGTGGCGGTTGACATGAGACCGTTAGAACTCAACTGACTGGAGCAAATGAGGCGTGACTCCCGCGTGCCTTAACGAGGGCCTTTACCGTGCCCGCCCTGTGTGCCCGCTGCCCTGTGCCCACCCCCCCGTGTACCCGCCGCCCTGTGTGCCCTGCCTCGCTCCTATAATACCCGCCCGGCTGTTTCTGAGGAGGTACGAACGCGGTCTCGTTTAGGTCCGCGGCGACAGAAGCTTAGCGGGGTGCATCTCCAGACCGCCGCGAGGATGACCCCGGCGCCCCGTCTCTTTGTCTACGGAGGCATGAGGTCGTGACCTTCGGCCCGAACAGGATGGACGGCACAGAGGCGTAAACCCTGCCCTGTTGGTACAACACGGTCATAACCGCGCCCTATAGATGGCACAAACAGATCTGCCCTGTGGTGACACAAGTGCAACACAGGACGTCTCTGAATTTTACATGTTCTTATCGTTCCTTTCAGCTGCCGCAGGAGCTAAATGCAGCTCTACCCGTTCATTTTTCCTTTCCCTTTCTTCCCTCTTCCCCCTTTTTTTTCCTTCGTGCCCCTTTTCCTCCTCTTTTTAACACATCCCAGTGGAGACCGGCAGAACAATCGACAGTCTGCACCCCCTTCCTTCCTCACAGTTGTAACCCCCCACCTACAAAGTAAGACAAAAAGGATGAAAACGAGAGGATAACTCTAAGGTGGCTAATCAGATTCCTGGGAGGCTCTGCCCATTCTTAACCAAATCTGCCGCAGTGTTTTGAATGCTAATATGTGAAATGACACATTCTGCAGTTGGAAAAAGTGTGGGCTTAAGTCAAACATGACTTTAAAAAAAAAAAAAAAAAAAGAACAAAGTGGAGATTTTGGGTGAGGATTTCCAGGCTCAAAACTAATTGGCGTCACCGTGGCGCATGTATTGGTCGGCTGGAGCCGTCTGTCATCTTAAATTTAAAAATCCATATGCGCACTGGTCCGCCCGTATGTGCGGTACGCATTGAGGCCGGGTCTGCAGTGCCTGCCCCCTCACACAAGTTTGGCGCTAGTTTAAATTCCAAAGCTCGTTTGTTTCAGTTGCCTAACAAGCAGCTTCACTCCTTAATTCTAAATGCTGCTCGTCAGTAAGAAGGATTTCCGCTAAAAAGACCATAATTCAAATAAAAGAAAATGTATAATTGAATAAAAATCATCGTTAAAAGCCACACGACCTCCGGCCATTTTGGCCATGTATTGTGTAGGCGGCACAGACAGACATAAACCTGCCGCGTAGTCTTAGCAGCAGTATGAGCTACGTGCCAGATTTACTTCAGTTCATATTGGCATTATTTGTGATACAACGGTAAGCGTAGCAGTGCCCCACGTGCCCCGTTTCCGATCAGAAGCTAAAATCCGGCAGGATGTTAAGCCCGCTTGAGCCATTGAAGCCAAGTGAGCCAGCTGATGCCACTGACTGAGCACCCAGTCCTGTGATGCGGAATTTTCCCATTCTGAAGGTGGACGGGGGTGAAGGACGTCATCCAGAGAGCACAATAGCGGAGGCCTCGCCCTCGTGTGAGCCAATCAGAGGGCTGACTGCGTCCGGGCGCTGGCCTTGTCCTCCTGATATCTGCCTGTTATCTGTCGTTCGGAGGCTTCGGGTCATCCGCGCCAGAGCAGCAGCGACAGCTCGTATCAGATTGCCTCACTTTACTGTCGTGCGGCCTTTTCAGCGGTCATAAAGTAGGCCTGGCTGTGTACGAGAGGCCTGGTGTAACGCTGGGCCTTTATATCGGCCTTCTTCGCCCAACTCCTCCATCTCTCTCTCGTCTTTGTCGTATTGCTACTGACTAGCCACGTATTGCTAAAGGCTAGCCGCATAACCGTGTATCTCTAAAGACTAGCCGCATATCGCTAAAGGCGAGCCGCATATCGCTAAAGGCTAGCCACATATCGCTAAAGGCTAGCTGCATATCGCTAAAGGCTATACACATAGTACTAAAGACTTTTTTTTGTTTTTTAAAAAATTTGCCTGTCTATTTTTATTTTTTTTATTGTATATGGTGAGCTTCTCCAAACAACCACGGCCGCCCCCAGTGTCTCTCCACCCAGTTTTACAACATATTTATTATGAACTGTTACCAGGCAAGATGGACAAAGACAGGAAGACTGTCTTTGCACAGAATAGACAAGCCGTATAAACCAGGGTTGAGGCAAGTCTAAATTTAAACTTGGCTCCATATTCTTGACGTAGAAAGTTTTGTCACTCTTCCGTTGTTGCTGAAACTTAAGGCATTTTTATGGTTTTTCTCCAAGTACGCTGGTTTCAGTGGACCAAGTAGAGTGGTTTCTTAAGTGCCGGAAACCTCTGTCACTAAACAGAACTGGCTTTCGATAAGCAGTTTTCAGGAAACATGGCAGCCGACCACTTGATTATTGTTATAAAAATGTCAGTGATATGCAGTGTGGTGGGAATATGTCCTAGAACACCCTCAGAGAGACGGGTCAGAGGGAAAAGGGTTAATTTGTCGGTGGCAGGCAGGAAGTGGTTCATTTCTCTGGGACGACAGGGAGCAGACTTCCTTTTAGGGACTGTAGCCGGGGGCGATGGAGTGGTAGAGCAGACAAGAGCGCTCACAGCCTGCTCTCTTTTTACTGCCAGTCCTGCCTCCTGGGGTCCTACCAAGGGCTGGGTCAGTGTGTGTGCGTACACTTTATACATTCCCAGGAGCAGCAGTGAGATCCTACCCAGCGCTGGGTCAGTGTGTGTGCGTAGGTACACTGTATACATTCCCTGGAGCAGCAGTGAGATCCTACCCAGCGCTGGGTCAATGTGTGTGCGTACACTTTATACATTCCCAGGAGCAGCAGTGAGATCCTACCCAGCGCTGGGTCAGTGTGTGTGTGCGTAGGTACACTGTATACATTCCCAGGAGCAGCAGTGAGATCCTACCCAGCGCTGGAACAGTGAGTGTGCGTAGGTACACTGTATACATTCCCAGGAGCAGCAGTGAGATCCTACCCAGGAGCAGCAGTGAGATCCTACCCAGGAGCAGCAGTGAGATCCTACCCAGCGCTGGGTCAATGTGTGTGCGTAGGTACACTGTATACATTCCCAGGAGCAGCAGTGAGATCCTACCCAGCGCTGGGTCAGTGTGTGTGCGTAGGTACACTGTATACATTCCCAGGAGCAGCAGTGAGATCCTACCCAGCGCTGGGTCAGTGTGTGTGCGTAGGCACACTGTATACAGTCCCAGGAGCAGCAGTTCTGCCTGTTAAGCGCACGGCGTGTTGATTATTTACGTTTACACAGCGGAAACGCGCTCTCTTCCCCAGGCGTAAACACGGGCCCGCCGTTCGCCCGTTTCCTGCGGGCGATAACGGCTCCCTGCCGCTTCCTGCTCAAGCCCCGCCCCGCAGGTCTGCTGGCTCAAACGAGCGCACGGCCGCGCGACTCCGCGTCTGTGATCGCGCCCGGCGGACATTGATATTGCGATATTGATTATTCACGTTGTGATCGTTGTCCTGTCGTGCCCTTCGATTGCCCAGCAGTGAACACGGGGACTGGGAAATGTCCCTGTGGTGCGTCATGGGAATGGTACTCAGAAATGGTCAGAAATAGCTTGAGTGTGTGTGTGTGTGTGTGAGAGAGAGTGTGTGAGAGAGAGAGTGAGCGAGCTAGTGGGAGAGAGAATTGGTATAATTTTTGGAACAAAACTAAGCCTCTCATGAGATCTTTGTGTTTTTTTCTCCCCTATATTTATTTTTAGTTTTATAGGAATTTTAGTATTATGTTGGTCTTAATGCTGAAAAACAAAGGACCATTGGGCCTTAGATAGACCCGTGGTTTTGCCTGCGTCATTTCCCCGAGCCTTATGTAACCCCCCAGTACCTGCCAGCTCCCCGCATTTATCCTGGGCCTCGTAACCCTTGTGTCTTTGAACATCGGGAAGCTCCAGATGTTCCCAAACATGTTCGTTTCAGTGCATTTGGCTGGCATCCTCTCAAGGTTACGCATTTTGCCAAACGTTTCCCCTGACGGCAGCTGCAACGTTGTTTTGCAAATTTGCGTTTGCGCCTTCAACGTGTTTTGTCCATTAAAGTTTAATGAGTCGGAGGTATAAATGGTTGTATTAAAATATCCTGTCCTACATTAACTCTCCCGAATAAGACTTGAGGCTACCTGATAGGGGTACAGGACTTTCGCTTCTGCATGCTCTGTGAACCGGAAAATTAGTCTTGCTTTAAAGCCTGTGTTTTTTTTTTTTTTGTTTTTTTTTTTTGTGTGGAACTTGCATTGAAAAGTTGAACTTCCCCCTCACTGTCTTGGTGTTTAATGTGCTGCTTTTTGTTCAAGAAATTATGGGCACGGTGTACATTTTCATAATAAATGAAGAGCAATCATATATATTTTCCACTTTTATTTTTTCTTCCTGCCAAACGGTGAAGTCAAACATGGTACATACCGAACGGAGATTTTTGTGTACCGTTCCACCCCTACCATCTTTTCTTTTGTCTGCTGTGTCAGGACAGCTGACTGTCCTGGCCTTTGCAAGTAGACCCTTTTCCACCGCTGGTTTGCTGGCGATGATCCAGTGGTAATTCTCGACCAGTAGCCTAAAGAGTTTGAGGCGGAGTTCTGCAGTGCTGGGCTCCACCCCCTCGTAGAGCCGTATTTGCATCCGTACCCAGAGATGAGCCGTTTGTATTTAACAGTGCTGTCATTTATTTACATTACCGTATAAAGCTTTGTCTTTTTTGCATTTACTATCACGAGCAGGAGAAAGTGTTGGCTCAAGTAACAGACTAAAAGGGTAGGACGCGTCTCCATATGCATTAATATGATATCATGTGCTGCAACATAGCAAAATGAATAAATAAAATAAACCCACAAACATCTCTTGTGTCGTGGCTTTCCGAGCGGGATATCAGTATGTTTATACAGGGCAGTGTGTATACTGAGGGGGGGGGGGGGATATCTGTGTGTGTATGCAGGGCAGGGCCCGAGAGGGGGAAGTTGCGAGGGGTCGGGTGGATTTTGAGGAACTTGAGTTTCTTTTATCGCTCTCGTGGTTACAGGCAGTAAACGCAGTTAAACGCGGTCGTGAGTGAATTCCTGAGCTGCCGAGCGTATCTTTATGGCGGGGGGGATATACGGCCGGCCTGCTCGCCCTGCCTGCGGTGCTTTCCGAACGCGACTGCCGTCCCACGTCTTGTCAGGCGTATCTTTCGTTAGCAGATTAGTCAGGCTTCCCCAGAAATGCTCACCGGACCTGTAGGCTGTGTGAGAGCGGGTTGGTTGTGTCTCTGTGGGTGTGAGTTGTCAAAAAAAATGTAATTCTAATGTCTCTGTTTTTGTCGTGTAATTATACATCAGGTAATTATTACTATTTTTCTGTGTAAACACAAATTGGCTGGCCAGCTTTCGTGTCCCTGAGTAACCCAAAGTAACAAATGTTTTTTGCTATATAATTAGCTAGCTACTGTGTATTGAATGTGTTCCCTCCTTTTGCACTGCCAGTTTTTAATGTTTCTGGAGTCTTTTTTTTTCAGGACTTGTCAGTTGTTTTGGTCGTTTGTATTTGTCTATAGAAATCCGCCAAGGCAAGGTCGTTGGGCTCATCGGTCGTTGCTTGCGGCACTGTGATTGGGTCCTTGGGCTCATCGGTCGTTGCTTGTGGGACTGTGATTGGGTCCTTGGGCTCATCGGTCGTTGCTTGTGGGACTGTGATTGGGTCCTTGGGCTCATCGGTCGTTTCTTGCGGTACTGTGATTGGGTCGTTGGGCTCATCGGTCGTTGCTTGCGGGACTGTGATTGGGTCGTTGAGCTCATCGGTTGTTGCTTGTGGGACTGTGATTGGGTCGTTGAGCTCATCAGTTGTTGCTTGTGGGACTGTGATTGGGTCGTTGAGCTCATCGGTTGTTGCTTGTGGGACTGTGATTGGGTCGTTGAGCTCATCAGTTGTTGCTTGTGGGAGTGTGTGATTCGAGCGTGGCTTCGGCACTCCAGCATGAAACTATTTCTGCTTCTTCTTCAGGTGTTTTTTCCTCTCGGCTCTTAAAGGCACAGCGCCGTATCATATTTGATTTCAGTCACTTTCTATCTTTTGCACGTTTTTTTATTTTTATCTTATCCCTAGTGTAGAGTGAGAGCAGGCTATCGTTGTTCTCTGGTCCGACTCCCCCTTAAATAAGTTGCACAGCTGCGGCCCTGTCTGACCCCCGGCCGTGCTCTTGCTCTGATCCTCTGCCACGCAGACAGCCTCTGTCCTGCCCCTGCTGCCAGATGAAGGACTGGGTCTTCTCCAGCAGCGCTGTCAGGCTCGGCCTCTGGCCGTAAATTTGAACGGGAGAGATTGCCCTGAAAAAAGGCTGTGGAAAGCGCAATCTCGCCGCTGCTTTGAAGCCGTGTGAAGTGTGCGTACGTCTTTCGTACTTGGGTGTCAAACTCCGGTCATGGAGGGTCGCAGTGTCTGCTGGTTTAACTCCAGTCCTGGCGCAGTGTCTGCTGCTTTAACTCCAGTCCTGGCGCAGTGTCTGCTGCTTGAACTCCAGTCCTGGAGGGCCGCAGTATCTGCTGGTTCAACTCCAGCCCTGGAGGGCCAACTTGCCTGCTGGTTTAACTCCAGTCCTGGAGGGCCGCAGTATCTGCTGGGTTTCAGATCTTCTCGACCAGCTGCCAATGTAGGCCTTGGAAACAAGCGCTCAGTTTAAATCATTGATCTACACCTCAAAAACCAGCAGCACAGGGACACCTCAAAACCCAGCAGACACAGGGGCACCTCAAAACCCAGCAGACACGAGGGCACCTCAAAAACCCAGCAGACACAGGGGCACCTCAAAAACCCAGCAGACACAGGGACACCTCAAAAACCTGCAGACACAGGGGCACCTCAAAAACCAGCAGGCACAGCATTTGAGCATGATTTCCCTGCTGTAGCAGGTTCACTCTTACCCCCGAAGGGCACGTTAACTAGCACAGAAAAACGCCCGCGTGTTTCTTGTGTCTTCGGGGGTTTGTGTGAACCTGTTAAAGGCCTATGACTCGGCATGCAGTCCCTGCTGAATACTGAAGCGAAAGTGCAGCGAGGACTTGCAGTGAAAGAGTGGAAAGAGCGTGAGAGTCGCTGGAGGAGCGCTGGCGAGTTTCTCCTCTTCCACGGCTGCCTTTGCAGCTCCTCCTTAGGGCAGGGTGAGGGGGCGGGAGGTTGTGGGGGGGGGGGGGGGGGAGAGGGGGGGCGGGAATGGGGGGGTGG
>CAAKMX010030167.1:0-10202 GCA_901111305.1 Anguilla megastoma
CAGTCTGGGCTGGGCAGGGGACAGGAACACGGACCCCAGCCGTAGGGAACCCGGCTGGGCAGCCGAACGGGACCGGCGGGACCCCCACGGGCCGGGCCCTGGAAAAATCACCAGCCGAGACCCTTCAAAGGACGCAGGCCAGGGACCTGCTGGCTGAGCAGCTGGAGGTCTGGCCGACCGGGAGGCAGCCCGACCACGACGCCTCCGTGACCGCCCGCCCCGGGCACTGGGAGGCTCAAGGGCGAAAACTGGGTCAAGCTCCCAGTCGCTGGGTGGCGAGTCCTCTGGATCACTCCACCACCCCGGTGGCATGATTAAAAAAACAAAACTAAATCCAAAAACACAAGGAAACCAGAACAAGGGCAGGAATACACGGAGCAGGAACATGAGCAGAGCAAACACAACCAGCACAACCAAGGATCCAACACCTGAGTCAAGGAAGAGGGAAACTTAAATAGAACAGACACTGACGAGACACAGGAGGGCACCATGAACAATCAGGCCACAGAGAGGGAAGGGAAAACGAGACAACCAAGAACCAATAATTGAACAATTGAAGACAATAATCCAATTACACAGGGGGAGCAGGACACAAAACAGAAGTACCGCCATCTGGCGGCCCAACAAGGAAAACACAGACAGGGACAAAACACAGAACCATGACAAAAAGACTATTTGGACGCAGCCCCGGTGTTGTGCCGCAATAAATTAGCTTTCCGGCCGCCGGGGTGACCAAGATGGTGTCGCAGTAACAAATCTATGTGGTAGCTCTGCAAAAACATCTGCATTAAACTCAGCAACAGCTAAGCCATATGTTTGCTGATAGACCTAGCTGACATTGTTTTCTGTAGCAAAACCGAAGCGAATAGAACAGTATCATTGATACTGCCTCTGTCTCCATCTACTGAACATAGATGAGATTTCATCATTGCTATGTACGTATTACTGCTCAAAATATTATGGTTATATACGTTATTTTTGAAATTGAGTATCTTTAAATAGGTTTGTGGTGTTATATAATGTGGATATTTCACACTGTAATGTAAGCATTAAATGGCAGTGTAATAGTTTTTGTGAAGCATGCAAGTGATGACGTGAGAGTTGGAACATTGCCAAAACGTGGTGGACGGTTGAAAATTGTTTTCATGTTGTCTCATCCCCATACAAGAAAACATACGAGAGTACAGGGTATAGAAATACACACAAGAGTTAATTATTACACATTTAGGTACTGTACTGCATTGTGTGACAATATTTTAGCATTATTTTTTTAATCTGATAGCAATGTTTCATCTTAAACCTGGCCACTCTACCATAAAGGCCTGATTGGTGGAGTGCTGCAGAGATGGTTATCCTTCTGGAAGGTTCTCCCATCTCCGCAGAAGAACTCTGGAGCTCTGTCAGAGTGACCATCGGGTTCTTGGTCACCTCCCTGACTAAGGCCCTTCTCCACGGATTTATATCAGATTAAAAAATATCAGATTAAAAAAATAATGCAAAAATATTGTCACCACTGCACCACTGAACTCTCAAACGTGCATTCGACATTGTAATGAGGGGTTTATGCTCTGCAACCATACTATAATATCCCTCTCTATGCAGTTGTCGACAGACTATTTTTGCTGACGCAGTCTGATCACGTCCTGCATTGACATTCTAAGTCACCTGAGGGAGAGTTGCACTTCTGTTATTCCTTACTGTGAGGCCGCGCTAGCGAGGTACTGTACATTCCCGGGAAAACAATAAAAGGGCCTTCGTAACAGGTATAATTAGTAATTAAGATTTACCAGATAGCTTTAGCCTGATCACATTACCCAGCCTCACAGCAAGCTGTTCACCCAACAAGAAAAGGAACCCCACTGAAAGAAACTGGCCCCATTATGTACATTTCCCATAATTGGGCTAAATCATTCCCCAGGGTACTCCAATTGACATAGCCACAATGGAAAAAAGTAATACATTCAATAACAGTTACAAATTACACCAATTCAAGTCATTTTAACAATACCATGCTTATTTCTTTGAAGTTCTTCTTTGGACATACCTAATCAATCACATTACATCGAAATGTGTCAGGTCTCAAAATCTCGACACCCTCCCTTTTAATTGTCTTCCATTCAACCCATAAATAGGCACGTGAACGACGCGCACGCGCCCTAGTAACCCAGCCGACAGCTGAATGCGGAAGTGGAGGTGTTTGTGATTGAACTGTGAGTAAAATGAATGTTTGTACTGAAATGTAGGAAGGCATATGACAGAAACACGGATGGAATATAAAATGAACCTTGTAAAATAATGGGTACCGCATTATTTAAACGGGAGATGTTCGGTTGCAATAAACGGGAATGTGAGCAAGTTATCGCGTTGCGTTTTATTTATGGGTATGACATTATTTAAACAGTGGAGATGTTCGGCTGGAATAAACAGGAATGTGAGCAAATTATCGCATTGCGTTTTATTTAAGAGTATGAACGAACACTCGGCTAGTTAACACGTGCGAGCTATTCACACTCTTGGGGACTCGTGGGCTAGCGAAAAGGAACGGGGGATCATTTTCACACTTACTCATCGCACTAATGTGCAAGCATCAAGGTCATTGTATGTGCACTTTCGACCACAATTTGACCCTATTTACTGATCTCTTTCCCATAGATCTAAATGCAGATGTAACTTTTGTCACAGTTCCTATTGAAACACTAGCCAGTTGATCAGTCTCTGTGACTGAAGCTCCTGCCATCTGTGCCCTGATAATGAACCCTCTTTCAAAGTAACTTTTCCTCTTGCCATCTTGATCCAAAATCGAGGTCAACTGGGCCTGCTCAGCATATTCATACATGCCACAGCATGATAGGATGTTAATTCCATCTTGCAGTACACCTGTATGGGAGCTGCATTTGTTATGTTTGTCCACTCGTTTTTCCCTTTAAGTTGTCACCCAGCTATATATATATATATATATGTGTGTGTGTGTGTGTGTGTGTGTGTGCATGCTAAATAGATAAAAATTTAAAGGGATACAATACATGAACAAATGGTTCTTCGACGCCATTCCCATTCACCTCATGCCCATGTTGAAAACCAAAACGAGGCAAGAGGGTACGATCCTAAACCGGAAGTTCCCCAACAGTGACAGAGCGGGCGGAATAGGCATTAATCATCATGGCATTGCCCGTGTGGTCAACAAACCTTTCATCTCTGGATTCAACATTTGCTCGTTAGCTTGTTAGCTAGCTAATATACCGTAACTGGACGCTACAACGTTACAAGCTGATGCTAGGCAATGTTAGCACATATCTAACCACACCAGACTGTTTCTGTTGAGTGCTAACATTAGCTTCTTTTACCGACAGTCAAGAGGAGCGAGACACTCATTAGTGTGAGAGCTAGGTCTTTTCGCTCAATGCAAAAAACGAGGCTCCTTACAACATTCAGTTATCATGATTGAGGATAAACTGTTCAGTTTGCAGAGTGGTGCCACTGCTAGAACATATCCGCTTGCTAAATGTTCAAAGTTCATTTTGATCGTTCATATCAACAGTTCACCTTTCCCTGCTCGACTAAAAATAACATGTTATTTGCAGTTGATGTGATGTCTAGCTGAAAGTTTATTGGAACCATCAATCAAAATAGCTTGTTTACAATGTGTCACAAGCAAGACAGGGCTGGGTGCTACTGTTGATTATTAGCGTAAATAAGTGTTCGAGTTCGTTTACAGAGGGTTTACATGGGTTGCTCAGTTCACAGAGCGGTGTATGTAGGGTTGAGGAAGGTACTCCTCAAATGTAACTTAGGTGTTACAGATCACTTGCCTGCTTAAAACTAATCAGCAATGTCATCCACTGGGATGCTCAAACTTAGTAACATAATTAGATTACTTTTTTGTGAGGGAGGGGGGAGTGTCGGAGGACCACACGCAACTGTACAGGGACTCGAAAAGCTTATCACCGAGGTGATAAGCCACAGAGGCTAGAGGAAACGAGGAAGGGGGGAAATAAAACAGAACGACCGGAGTGAAAACTCCAACTCCCTGTCAAGCCTTAAAAAACGGCCAAAACCGAAAACAACCCTGTAAAAACAAGGGCGAAAAACAGAGAAAGAAAACACGAAAAGGAAAACTTGGGGTCGAACACCGAGAAACCCAAGAACCTAAGACACAGCTTAGTAAACAAAGAAGAAAAGGTAAAGCCCTAATGGTCTGCCGGCACGAAGCCCAGAAACACAGACCGAAATACAAACCTTCTAAGGGAAAATGCTTCTTGAGAAGCGAGAGAACAGGAGGTTTTTTAAACAGGCTCTGAAATACCTTACCGGCTCAATGACAACGTAAGTTGACACTAAAGCAAGGACTGAAAGTCAGACCGCGTCTTAAATAGTCTTGCAAGACGCAGGTGGATGAAATCACGGCATAGGGAGGAATAAATGAAAACAGGTGTATCCAATGAGGTAGTAATCAGGCCGGGGGAGCCCTCAGGTGGCCAAAGACGGGACTGCACCCCAAACCCATGACATTTTTGATACTTTTAAATGTCTCTGCCTTCAAAATCTAGATCTTATTTCAATAAACAGCTAATTCTAATTTACAGACTGTTGTCAGATTACTGTGATACTGTTACATGCAGTTATTTCCAAACCCTAAGTTTTAGTACAATGAGTGTCCGAGATATTAGGTACCCTGCAAGCTCATAGGTGAGAATGTAGAGAGCCCACACAGAATATTTCTACTGTGCACACAAACAAAGGAGGAGGAAACCCAAGGGTAACAGAAAATCATGAGCTTTATTATTAGAAATTCATGCAGCACCCAGCCTTGCACACACAGGTATATCGGACACAGACTGAGTCCTATACTCCCCTCCAGGGCCACCCACGTGGGCCAAAAACAGGTGTATGGGCACTCGCCAATCTAGACCACCCCACACAGAAATTACACTCCCTTAGGGCACTGCAACTTAACACTGCACTGCAACTCACACCGGAATTCTAACACTTCCGGGCACAACACACGATATTGCACCGCAAGCGAAATCAATTTCCACAGCAAAATTACACGTGCTATCAGGGCACATATGCAGTGGCACTTGAGGATCTGGCTAGCTCACTCAGCTGCTTTCCCCACCCCAGTACTATGGCTCTCAGCTGCTCTTTTAAAATCAATAACATTTAACATAAACCTCACGCGACCTAGACAAAGACAAACACTCCAAATGAATACGTCTTTAAAACCACTTAACTTTCCCAGGGTTCGAGACCCTCCCCCGGGGTCTGAGCCTCTGCGCTGGTCTGGCTTCAGTCAGAGTCCGCTGTGGGGGCGACCGCCGGTCCAGTGCAGTGAGGCGTCTCCCCTCACAGCAGGAGAGCCTCGTCAACAGGCTGGAGAGCGGATAAAAGCACTCCTATATTCCCACTACCACTACCTCAGCCCTGCCTCGCACAGGAACCTCGCCCTACAACCCGCTATCTATCTTCGTCGTCGGCAGCCCTAAACAGCATGCGAACGGCAACCAACCTCCATTAATGAGTGCAGAAATACGACTAGCTCGGCTGGGCTTCCGCCCTGTAACATTCACCAAGCTACGCTCTCCAGAACGCCAAACGCCCGCTCACTCTGCTCCTTCCACTCCTCTGTTCCTCTAAGACATTCCCCCCCACAGGTGTATTCACTTACTTCCATCATCTCAGGTGAAATCACTCACTCCACCCTCCCTGGCACACAGCGTCACTCACTACAGTATCATACCTGATGTCTAGAACAAACCAACCAACTTAATATGTGACTGTGATGCTTTCATTGCTGGAACATGAAAACGGCAGATGTACCTAATTAACTGCATACTCAGTGAAACGATGGAAGGTTTGACCTCTATAAGATTTCTTTCTTTTGAGGTACATTTGGGAATGCAGCAGTGAGGCGGCATTGCTGGTATCCAGCAGTACAATGTTACTTCCGTCCTCCTCAACCTCGTTTTGGTTTAAGATGGTGACGTAGGTAAATAAGGCGAATGGGACATCCCTGAGCCAGGGACATACTATATGGTCCAAAGTTCAGCCTGGAGGCCATCGCCCGTCTAGACCAGGTACATACAGCTTCCGAGGATTGAAGTCATGATCTTTGCAACACAATCTACGCTCTAAGTATGCATCCACGACTTTGGTTAGACTATGCATGAACTGTATTTCGTTGTTCTGGCAGCGCAAATTTGCTCTGTAGGCTACCTGCCGACCTCAGGCGAAATAAACATGGTTAAGCTGCTACCTGTGCAGCTTATGTTTATTCAGTCGCAACACTTTGATGGAGAAAAAAGTTGATGAAGAAAGCTATTTATATTAACTGAAATAATAATGTTCAACGAAATATAAGGTAATATCCCATTATTAGTGTCAGTAAGGCTGCTGCCATTAAACCTGTCTTTTAATAGCTACCTGTGACGCCAAATTTTTTTTCTCTGAGTTGGAAAAGTTACCTGAGCGAGCAACCCCTGTGGGGACGGGAACAGGAATGTTTTCTTAATCAAGACTGGGGGGTGAGGTAACTTGCTCAGGTATACATTTTTGGTATTTAAAATGGCAAATTTTAGTGTTTAGCGCAGTGGAATAAAACGTAGCTACTAAGTGTCCATGGTAACTTACGTGTCCATTAGCATGAACTTGAAATTTAGTTTCCCGATTTTGTGCTACATGCCTAGGCTACTGTGAACTAGCACAGATATCAAAGTTTGTCGACTTAATAAAAATTTAAAAAACGAAGTTTAGCACCAGTGCTTGCATTAAAACAATAATTGAAATGTTCGTCAGTGACCGCATTTGTATAGGCCTATTTCACAAGATGGCGACCAAATTGTTATTAGTAATTACAAGCAGGGGTTAAATTTGGATTTGGGAGGTGGGTGGACCCTGAGATCCGGTGGGAGGTGGGTGAAGAAAGGTACAAACCAATGAATGTTTCAGCTCAAAATAGTTGTATTGTGCACATAATTGTAATTAAGGAAAACAATGTTTTAAAAAGAATGTATACTATTGATGCAAGCTTTTACATAAAATATTTCAAGTTTATTGAGTGTCATTAATGCTGAGAATTTTTTTTACCCACGAAAATAATCGGTCATCCTCCTCTTTTGTCCTCCCTTTCTTCCACCTTTCTTATCAGTGACGACTGGTGAGCTGAAAATTGGTGGGACGCAAAACTTTCCTTTAAACTAATCATTGATCTCAAACTATTTTAATTAATTTTCAGTGATTAACAAGCATGCAAATGATCTGACTAAGCAATTGGAAAGGGACACACAGCTTCTTCGCACTGTGTTAGGGAGATTAAATGATAAATGCGATTTAGTAAAAATCCGTTTTAATCACTAAGCAGTGGCAGAATCTTCCCCTGATTTTCCTTGAGTATCAATACAATTAATCCACAGAATAGGCTACTCATACTATCATAGCTAGCTCTCCCCAAATAGGCAGATTTAGCGAGTAGCCTAGGCCTTATAGCCTACATTTATTCTCATCTGCAGTACGAAATTGTGCACATTTTTAATCAACATTATTTGCGAATACATGCACTTTATTTCTCCACACTCGTATTCATGGCAAATATCTGCAATGCGTAAATTGTAAACAAAATTGAAGTGCAGGTTTTGTTTTGCTGGTTATTCTGAAAGCTAACACGGTGGATAACAGACTGGTGTACCTTGTTTGTTAAGTGTACACTACTTGGTGATTAAAACGGATTTTTAACGGATAAATTGAATTTATGATTTAATCCCCCTAATACGGTATGAAGACGCTGTGTGTTAGGCTACTTGCCATTTGATTAGTCCGATTGTTGGAACGCTTGATAATAAAGGAAAATTACTAATGAAAACAGGTTGAGATCAATGATTAGTTTAAAGGAAAGTTTTGTGCGCCCCACCAATTTTCAGCTCACCAGTCGCCGCTTCTAAAACGTTATGTAGGCCTATGTGGGAAATATTCAATCTTAGCTTAGCTTAGCTGCTGACCAGCAACCTGATTTTGCTCAAGCAAAGTTGCCGTTAATAATAGCCGGCATTTAAAATGTTGCACAGATGAAATTACATGTTAATGAAATTACCTTCCGCGTCCGCTTCCAAACAATCAAGACAATCAACAATATTTTCTGTGCCTGTCTATATAAATGACTGTTCCTCCTGAGTTTTTTTTCTTCGGATTTTTGATTGGTTGAGTGAGTAACTGGCTAGAGGGAACACATGGAGTGGAGCAAACGAAAAATGGACTGGATTGTCATAGTTATTTGTAAAACTGCCGGTCAAAATTATTTATTTATTTACCAAAGGTGGGTGGACGCTGTCCACCTGTGTCCACCCCCAATTTAACCCCTGATTGTAACAACTATAATAAACTTGCATCTGCAGTTTCAACATTGAATATCCAAATATGTGCTTGCTAACAAGCTAGCTGGCTAACGTAGCTACATTAAACGTAATTTGCTAATCATAACATAAAATATAGCTAGCTAACTGATTTTATGACATTCCTGAGTAACAAATACCACATGACTGAAACTGCATTAGTTCTCAATGAATGATAAAAAACAAAGGAGTTGGTAGTGGACTCAGACTTTTGGACCCAACTGTATGTGAGGAGAAAAGTTTAAAATCTAGTGTAATCTCATTCACAAAGCAGTAGCTAACTAGCTAGCTATCTTAATGAGTTGGTTTAAGTTAGTTTGCAACATTATAACACAGTCATGCTACCTAGCAAGCTTTTTTTCTTTTTTTGGAGTACATCGGTGGGAAAGCTGTGAAAGGACAAATAAGGCTGTTTCTTCTCCGAATTGCTACACAGGGGAATGCTACAAAACTGGTTGCTCTTCGTCGTTGCCATTGTTTTGGTGGCAGTTAAGATACCCGGAAATGAGAGACCCCTACATCCAGTTTACATACCCGGAAATGTGAAATAGGTCAGTCTTGCAATAATCACTTAATAATTTCCTGACAAATATTCGGCAACACTTGCTTTGGTGTCTGATTAGAAAACCGATCGTTTATTATGTTGTACATCGGTAATTGATCATACATCTGATTGGTTCATAGCCATGGTGTATTAACCATATACCACGGCTATGACGTCTAATTCCTTTGCACAATTCAGTATTTACTCCACGTCTGACGAAAAAAAAACGTTAGTGTGCACGTTGCATAGCAACCGCCTCACCTCACACTATGTGCAGGCAGCCAGGAGGGCCTACTTTATTTTGAACATTATTATTTATTAATAAAAATGATTTGAATTGGAGTGTCTATTACTTTCATATTGCCATACTTGGTGACTGTTTTATAAAAGCAATAGCTCACTTCAGGTCGTGATATATGGTTATTGTGATATAATAACCATATACCAGGGCCTGTCGTGAGCTATCCGCTTGTTAAGTTGTGACGTATCGACCTTCCAATAATACTGTTTCCGGGTCCAAGCCTCTCCTGCGTTGGCTGAGGCTCTCGTCTTTTCAACATGCCGCAGTGCTGTGTCCCTTGTTGTTCAAATAGATCTGAGTCCAAAAAAACTATTCAATTGTCATTCTACCGCTTTCCTTGCGATGAGAAAGAGAAGAGGAAATGGCTGCACAGTTTATAATTAAGTTACAATTCTTAAATGAAGAAAAACAAAGTTTGGCGCCAGTGGGTGCTAACGTTAGCTAGCTGTTTACATCCTGTTCTTACCTGTCCTTATCAGTTCTCATTATGCATATACATTAGTGCACAACCTGTCTACATTACAGTTTATCATTACTGTACACCTGCTACCATATATTCTTATCACTGTATTATATGTTAGGAATAAACCACGACGGGCTGTCCCATTATTGGAAAATAATGGTAGTTCTATTTACACCATTGTTAAGCAAAAACCTCTGGTCATTAATTCTATGAAACCAACGATTCTATCAAGAAAAAATAGTTCCTTCTTGTTTTATACCATACAATTAGCACCAATTTTGGTCATTTTTGTCAATACATTATTTAAGAAAACTACATGAAACCATAACTCAATCAAATTAATCTCCCTAGCTCTGTCTTGCTTTTTAAAATGTTGGGGTCTCACAGTGTAGACACTGCATTTTTCCAAGACACTCTGAAACTGGGTTTGAATGCCAGTTAGCTTTATGCTAACGCTTATTTGCTATATTTGGTAGTCCAGTAGCCTATGCTAAAACAGTTTGCAACTTCGGC
>CAAKMX010030172.1:0-22404 GCA_901111305.1 Anguilla megastoma
CCCCGGCTGCCCCATCATCACCACCTGCAGCCCCGACATGGCCTGCCACACGTCCTGTTTTGTCTGCATCTGCACACACAACCAGGCAGCACAGTGAAACCGTTACACGCGCAGTGCGAGCGTTACAAGCACAGTGCAAGCGTTACAAGCACAGTGCGAGCGTTACAAGCGCAATGCGACCGTTACACGCGCAGTGCGAGCGTTACAAGCACAGTGCGAGCGTTACAAGCACAGTACGAGCGTTACAACCGCAATGCGAGCGCTACATGCGCAGAATGACGGTTACACGTGCAGTGCGAGCATTACAAGTGCAGAATGACCGTTACACGCGCAGTGTGAGCATTACACGTGCAGTGCGAGCATTATATGCGCAGTGCGAGCGTTACACGTGCAGTGCGAGTTTTATATGTGCAGTGCGAGCATTACACGTGCAGTGCGAGCTTTATATGTGCAGTGCGAGCATTACACGTGCAGTGCGAGCACTATATGCGCAGTGCGAGCGTTACACGTGCAGTGCGAGCCTTACAAGCGCAGAATGACCGTTACACATGCAACGCGAGCATTATATGCGCAGTGCGAGCGTTACACATGCAGCACAACCGTTACAGGTGCAGCACAACCGTTACAAGCACAGTGCGACGTTACACGTAAAGCGTGACTGTTGCAAGCGCAGTGCGAGCGTTGCAAGCGCAATGCGACCGTTACACGCACAGTGCGAGCGTTACAAGCACAGTACGAGCGTTACAACCGCAATGCGACCGTTGCAAGCGCAGTGCGAGCGTTGCAAGCGCAATGCGACCGTTACACGCTCAGTGCGAACGTTACAAGCACAGTACGAGCGTTACAACCGCAATGCGACCATTGCAAGCGCAGTGCGAGCGTTGCAAGCGCAGTGCGAGCGTTACAACCGCAATGCGACCGTTGCAAGCGCAGTACGAGCGTTACAACCGCAATGCGACCGTTGCAACCGCAATGCGACCGTTGCAAGCGCAGTGCGACCGTTGCAAGCGCAGTGCGAGCGCTACAAGCGCAGTGCGACCGTTGCAAGCGCAGTGTGACTGTTACACGCGACAGCGCGAGTGCTACAAGCGCACTGTGAGCGCTACACGCGCAGCGTGAGCGTTACAAGCGCAATGCGAGCGCTACATGCGCAGAATGACGGTTACACGTGCAGTGCGAGCATTACAAGTGCAGAATGACCGTTACACGCGCAGTGTGAGCATTACACGCGCAGTGTGAGCATTACACGTGCAGTGCGAGCATTATATGCGCAGTGCGAGCGTTACACGTGCAGTGCGAGTTTTATATGTGCAGTGCGAGCATTACACGTGCAGTGCAAGCACTATATGCGCAGTGCGAGCGTTATATGCGCAGTGCGAGCGTTACACATGCAGCACAACCGTTACAGGTGCAGCGCAACTGTTGCAAGCGCAGTGCGAGCGTTACAAGCGCAGTGCGAGCGTTACTGGTGCAGCACAACCGTTACAAGCACAGTGCGACGTTACACGTAAAGCGCGACTGTTACAAGCGCAGTGCGAGCGTTACAAGTGCAGTGCAACAGTTACACGTGCAGCACGACCAAAGAAGCAATAGCCTGTTTACCTAACCCTAACCCTAAGACCACAGAAGCACTAGTCTGTTTACCTAACCCTAACCCTAAGACCACAGAAGCAATAGCCTGTTTACCTAACCCTAACCCTAAGACCACAGAAGCACTAGCCTGTTTACCTAACCCTAACCCTAAGACCACAGAAGCAATAGCCTGTTTACCTAACCCTAACCCTAAGACCACAGAAGCACTAGCCTGTTTACCTAACCCTAACCCTAAGACCACAGAAGCACTAGCCTGTGCCGAGAAGCACTAGCGGGAAGATTAGCACTCACCTGTATGATGGCGGCGTCGATGTGGGACTGCAGCCAGATAAAACCTGTGTACCAGTAGTTTGCTGCTCTGCAGTTCAGAGAATCCTCTAAACAGCTGGCTGGACAAACACACCATGAAAAACGCACAATATTACAGTGCTCGGATATATTATTGAGTATAAAGTATTTGGACAGTATTTGGGCAGTGTTTAGGCGGTGTTTCAGCAGTGTTTAGGTGGTGTTTAGGGGGGTGTTTGGGCAGTGTTTAGGTGGTGTTTGGGCAGTGTTTAGGTGGCGTTTGGGCAGTGTTTAGGCAGTGTTTAGGTGGTGTTTGGGTAGTGTTTAGGTGGTGTTTGGGCAGTGTTTGGTAGTATTTGGGCAGTGTTTATGTGGTGTTTTGGCAGTGTTTAGGTGGTGTTTGGGTAGTGTTTGGTAGTATTTGGGCAGTGTTTATGTGGTGTTTTGGCAGTGTTTGGGCAGTGTTTAGGTGGTGTTTGGGTAGTGTTTGGGCAGTGTTTAGGTGGTGTTTGGGCAGTGTTTAGGCAGTGTTTAGGTGGTGTTTGGGCAGTGTTTAGGTGGTGTTTGGGCAGTGTTTATGTGGTGTTTCGGCAGTGTTTGGGCAGTGTTTAGGTGGTGTTTGGGTAGTGTTTGGGCAGTGTTTGGGCAGTGTTTAGGTAGTGTTTGGGTAGTGTTTATGTGGTGTTTCGGCAGCGTTTGGGCAGTGTTTAGGTGGTGTTTGGGCGGTGTTTAGGTAGTATTTGGGCAGTGTTTATGTGGTGTTTTGGCAGTGTTAGGGTGGATTAAGGTGGTGTTTAGGTGGTGTCAGCACTACCGAAGGACTCCGTGTAGTCGCTGGGGAGCGGCAGCTCATTGTATTGGAAGCGCAGCTGATAGGACATCCCATCCAGGAAGACCACGCCCACAAAGCTGGAGGACTCGTACAGGCTGGCGTTCTCCAGCTCCCGCTCACTGGAGAACATCTCCAGCACCACATCTTTGGCTGTCCACAGGACAGAGAGAGCTGAGATTACTCCATGGCCAAAGAACAGCAAAGAACCGTTTTCAGGCAAGAACAGTCACCCAGTACATTATTACCTACACCAAGTACAAAGGGAGAGGGCTGTGCTTGAACAAACGCAACAATGCTTTCTGATAAATAACTTTAATACTGCGCATGAGCATGTGAGCAGAGCAGGGCACTCCACAGCTGCTGCACTAACACAAATGACTGATGATTAATTGCGAAATATTGATGACACAAAGAAGAAAGGGGCTGTACTATTGGATATTAGCGCTGCATTTGATATTATTGAACATGATACATTATTATAAACATTGGTGTGCTACAGCTCTGCTCCATCAGTAGTCTGCTGGGTTCAGAGCGATCAAAAAAACAGAAAATGATTCATTTCAATGGAAGTCACAGAGATACGCAGCCTACCACATGTGGAGTGCCTGAGGGAAGGGGCCCAGGGCCACCAGCGAACTCTACCGATCTACACAAACCATCTTTCTCTGATTCTAAATAAAGCAAGAGTAGCAATGCACACAGACGATTCCGCAGTGTACACACCAGTGTTTGTAGGCGGCGAACTGCAGTCCTAAACGAGGAGTTAGTAAAGGCTAGTTCTAAATATTTCAAAGACTAAATTCAATAAATGTAAATGCAATGCACCTTTTTTGATTCAACACGCTCACTAAAAAACACACACACCATCTCCAGATCTACACCTGCCAAAACACACACACACCATCTCCAGCTCAACAGCTGCATGCACACGCACACATGTACGCACACCCACACCCACAGCGTCTACACTTGAAAAACTGCAGTCACTGGGCGAACTGCAGCAGGACAGTGATTGCAGGTGAGCCTGTGGAGGGGTAAAGGAACATGAGCAGGTGGAACTCACGCAGGGAATGGGACACCTCCTCCATAATGCGGGTGGTCATGTTGCTGATGGGGGTGTAGCCCAGGTACTTGAAGGGCAGGTCAAAGTCACTCTCCAGGTCGATAGTCTTAAAGCCAGCGTAGGAAACATGAGGGTTGAGTGTGCTGATCAGAACCAGGAGGCCCAGAAGCATCAAGGGCAGAATCAACTCCTGTAGCACAGCAGAGGAACATATGCACACAATTAGAGGCAGTTAGAGGCAGTGGCAGTGAGAGACCAACGCAGTTAGAGGCAGTTAGAGAGAGAGGCAGTTAGAGGCAGTAAGAAACAGAGACAGTTAGAGGCAGTTATATGCTGTAAGAGGCAGTGAGAGACAGAGGCAGTGAGAGACAGAGGCAGTGAGATACAGAGACAGTTAGGGGCAGTGAGAGACAGAGGCAGTTAGAGACAGTCAGAGACAGTTAGAGGCAGTGAGATACAGAGACAGTTAGAGGCAGTGAGAAACAGAGACAGTCAGAGACAGAAGCAGTTAGAGGCAGTCAGAGACAGAGACAGTTAAAGGCAGTGAGAGACAGAGACAGTTAGAGACAGAGACAGTTAGAGGCAGTTAGATATAGTTAGAGACAGAGAGAGTTAGAGGAAGTTAGAGACAGTTAGAGACAGAGACAGTTAGAGGCAGTCAGAGACCGAGACAGTTAGAGACAGAGACAGTTGGTCAGCATTGTTGGGCTGAATGGCCTGTTTCTGTAATGATTTTATGTTATGTCAGTTAGAGATAGTGAGGTATACCTGCAGACTCTGTTGCTTCGTCCTCCATTTGAGCAGCAGGTTTTTGTGAAGCAGACTCTTGGTCTGGTGCCAGACTCCAGAATCTCTCCCATTTGGTGCCATTCTTACCAGATCACTCTCCTGGTGGGCACACCCTGCATCACATGAAGGCAGTGTTTCCCCAAGCATCCCAATCTGCTTTCCTACATTTATTTACTTCATTATCTTCTGCACCCTGAGAAATGCTGGCCTGCTGGCCTTTCTTTGTCTTATTCAATTTCACACATTGTTGAGATTCTTGCACTGCAAGCTGTGCTGAATTTTCAGGATTAATCACAAAAATGTATAAAACAAACTGATCATTCTATGGATAATCACAGTTTTGGTTTCTGTTATATAACAGACATCTTTTATATATAATGGGTTTGCTTCGCAAATTATGGCATAACCCTTTATACAGGATTCCTGTAGCATGCACATGGATCTACCAGATCAAACACATGCCCTATGTCCGTGAGAGCGGTAATTGCTCATTGCATCCTGTCTTGTTGGGCAGTTTTGTGGTCTATAATAAACGGATAAATAAAAACACTGGGTGTTGTGCAAGTTTGGTAGTATTTAGGTTTCCTGTAAATGGAAAATTAGTTTCAGTCGAATGCTCACCTTTTTCTATTAGATCTTGATATTCAAGACAATTGCAATGCCACCTCAGGGTTCTTACGGGTTCAGCTGACTGCGATACACAGTACCACTTAGTGGCTGAGCATCACAAGTGTGCACTTCTAAATGTAACGGACAGCCTAATATTTGTTCTGTAATAAACAGTAGCCTACAGTCTATTAATAAGTTTTGCTACGACAAATTGTAATACAAATAATAAATCAACACTTATCCTTACATCCAGGTAAGATTGAAATATACAAACTAAACAACTAACGCTGTCGTCCTCCTTTATTTCGCATTTTCACAACTACCTCTGCTTGAGGAGGTTTTTATTAGGTGCCATAAATGCACCTATGACGATCTCACGGACAAATGACGAAACTTGGCAGTTCGCTTATGGTCCGATACTGTAGCGTTAAAGGGACGTCATGAAACTAAACCTCACATCGACAGGCAATTTATTCCTCTTAAATTAGTATCTTTTACAACTGCCCTACAGACTCTAGTCAATAAATTACCCTCACTGAGTTGGAAACGGCAGAAGTCGCTGCTAGTTTGAGATGCGCCTTGGAAAGAATGGAGACAGGATAGACAATCCCCCAATACAACATGAAGATTAACGTCAAATTAACGTTTTAAAATAAGAAAGTGACACAAAGGTTATGTGTAGCGCTATCGTTTATCTAGCAAGACGGTACTCATACCGAACCCAACAGACAACACGATGAAATACCAAAAATATTTAACTAGCAATCCATGCATCTGAATATACTTACGGTATTGATGTCCTCCGCGCAGCAAACTGAAAGGAACATGCACGAATTAGCTAACCGCAAACGTCGGAACTTTACCGATTAATGCTACCTTGTTACCGCTAACGCTGCTGTTAAGCTAACTTGGCTCACAAGCTAAAACGTTATGAACTGTCAGAAATGAGTGGACTTGGGCTGAATGTGATGAGATACCGACTAGGGTGCTTTGACTGAAATCGTACCAGTGCCGTTTGATTTACAAAATACAAGCTTTATAAATAGATGCATGAAGTCATAAAACGTAGCGAACATACCAAACCAGCTAGATATTACCAGAATTCCGTGTTATTAGTTAACCATCTTGCTTTAGCAACTCAGCTTGTTACAGCTGACGGTGGTGTTTAGCGTAAATTGCACATGCCTTCTCAATGCATATAAGCAACTGCGAACTGATTAAACTGAGCTTAAATTTCAGTTGCGATGCGCCATGTCTTTCCTGTCTATAAGAATGCCGATGTGGCAGCGCATATATCTATTTATTCTTCTGTTTCGTTGTAAATAATGAGACGTACTCAGTAACGCAGTTGTATTTCCGCCTTTGCTGGCCCCGGCAAGTGACGTTGACCAATCAGGAAAAACCTCAGCACATCGATTGCTCGATCGCTCATTCCTGAAACACCACAGAAACACGGGGACAAAGGATTGTAGATTGTACAGGACATTCTAAGCAAAGGACGATGCGATTTGGAGTTGTGGTATAGACGTGTGTATTTAACGAGACAGAAAAGCATGCCCTAAACACTCTAAACTGTGAAGCCCGGGAGGAAGCCTGTACTGCGCATGTCTGAATGCAAAACATTGGAGCTTCCCAGGAGTATCCAATGGGAATATCAGACTTTGAAGGCAAAATACAGCTTCCCGAATGGTGTTTTTGGTTGGACCGCAACACAGCCAAAAACACCATTCGGGAAGCTGTACCGCAACAGCGGGGCCAGCCCTACAAACGCGAATGTCTGTGACTGACTGAGTGAGTGATGAAGTTACACTATTAGTCGGCCGGATCACGTGTGTCATGTCCGGCCATATACTAAGTTTTAACCTGGTCTTGTTAAACTTGATTAATGATCGTTCCGTTTCTTATGAAAAGCAGATTGTGCATATACATGTTTAATTTTTAAAGCAAATCTACAGTAATTGAATAATTAGTATATCTTAGAAAGTATATTGAGTGCCAACTAAGGCTTAGAAATAGCATTCCCCAGAAGTGTCTAACTGCTTTGTTTCAAATATCCTGTGAAGGCCAGGTAAGGGACAGATACTAGAAAAACATACTGACCTTGAACAAGCAGAAGCAGCTTGCTGAGATGATAAGCTTAATTGGCCACTGGATGAGTGTTATAGTATTCAAGGTTGAAAAACAGAAGCTTTATGCAATGGCTAAGGAACATTCTAGCTTGCAGAAAAAAGATATGAGTGTGAACTAATCTTGAACCATAAAGGGAGACAGAAAAACGTTTGTTTGTCAGAGAATCGCAGACTCTGTTCGTGTTCTCTCCATGCCGCATGCATAAACAACGCATGGCAGTACCAATGGGAATCCTAATGTGATCCTCATCACATATTATTGCATTGCATTTTGGGTAGTTGAGCGACAGTGAAGGGAGAGAGAGAGCTAGCCAGCCAATAAAAAACCAGTTTGTGTGTCTCATACAACTGTTCAAATCAATCTAGCTCAGGGACAGAATACCTGACTTTCCATAAAACAAGCACGGAACCGTCCAGACCCACGGCGCAACTCACTTCCGCCGACACATTTTAGCTGGCACCACATGCGTCCTACTAAACAAAGCACCACCTGCGCATGCGTCCCACAAAACGTCCCTCAAAGGTCGTCCGTGAGTGAGTGAGTGAGTGACCACAATTTGCCATGCATAGCCCACGGCGCCAGTTCCTGCACGCTGTGGGAAAAAGACCTGTTAGAAAATTAGCAGTATTACTTACGAAAATATTATTTGAAAGTGGTAGCTAGCTGCTGTTTTAGGAAACAAGCCAAATACTGTGCAGTTAATATGTAATATAATGAGACCTGAGTTCGAGTCTCAGCAGATCCCTGTCCCAGCTGTTACATGGCTATGTTGCTAGCTAGGCATGTAGAAAAGCTGATTGTACAACCAGTTAACCCAACTAGCAAATATTTGTAGGAAGAAAACTTGTTGTAATGACCTATTTCACAAACAGTTAATTCTGGGTCGATTGCAGCGTCCCTTCAAGTCATAGACTAGCATGGGGATTTCTAATGACTTCCCAAATTTCCAGATGTAGATTAATTTATGATTTTTAAAAGATTCTAGTCGTTAAATCACCTTGATTTTTTACAGTGAATTCAATGGGCAGTAAGCTCTCTTGCCCTCAGTATGGGCAGTAGAGGCTGTTTCCCGTTACTTCCTAGGCTTCACTGCCTGGCCCCTCCCACCCTCTCCAGTTCCTCTGTACGCTCCATGGGTCAGGGGCATTGGTAGGTCATAAATGAGTGTGAAGAGCTAATGGTGACTGTTTCATATTTTGGAATGGAATCAATCATGGATGGAAGTGAATGCAGTTTGAAAAAAACATATCTGCAGAGGTACTGCCACAAGTGAATGTTAGCGTAGCTAGCTTTGCTTCACGCTTACGACCTTGAGTTAACTTAGCCATACAATTGGACATGTCAGGAACTGACACAAGCAAAAGTTATTCAAATTACACCACATGACCAAAAGTGTGTGGACACCTGACATCCAACATCTCATCCAAAATGAATATGGAGATGGGCCACCCTTTGCTGCTATAACAACCTCCACTCTTCTGGGAAGGCCTTATACTAGATGTTGGAGCATTGCTGCAGGGATTTGCTTCCATTCAGCCAGAAGAACATTAGTGAGGTCGGCACTGATAGAGCGATTTGGCCTGGCTTGCAGTTGGCTTTACAATTGATCCCAAAGGTATTCAATGGGGTTGAGGTCAGGGCTCTGTGTAGGCCAGTCAAGTTCTTCCACACCGTTCTTGACTAAACCATTTTTATTTGGACCTTTCTGTGTGCCCAGGGGTACTGTCATGCTGAAACAGAAAAGGGTCTTCCCCAAACTGTTAGGGAAGGGGGGCGTCCCGAAGGCGTCTTACATGGCTTAAATTGAAATTGCAAACAACAAGCCATTACAATGTGATTGTACGCTGTAGCATTAAGATTAACTACCTACCAGCCATATCTGTCCCCCTCAAGATTCATTCATGCTGTCTGCTAAAAATCTTGGCAGTCTGGATAACAAATTGTCTTTAACTGAGAATTTTGCAGGATTGTGAATCATACATAGCCAAGACTGCATCTATCTCAGTGCTGTTGACCTGCTTCCATAGCTCTTCTGGAGTATTTTACAGCCATTAGTTCAGACAACAAATACTGGGCACAACAGTTATTGATCTGGGATATTGCTGGATAGTCCTCAGTTGTGTGAACAGAAGCAGGTGGCGTTGCTGGTAAATGTTCCGTGTTCCACACATGAAAGTGGTTTCACTCTCCTACCAGACCACAGGCCAGACCACAGGCCAGGCTACAGGACAGACCACAGGGCAGACCACAGACCAGGCCAGGCTACAGGACAGACCACAGGCCAGGCTACAGGACAGACCACAGACCAGACCACAGGGCAGGCTACAGGACAGACCACAGGCCAGGCTACAGGACAGACCACAGACCAGACCACAGGGCAGGCTACAGACCAGACCACAGGCCACCATCCTGCCTCTCCCTAAAGAGGGCCTCCTCTCAATCACACCTCTTATCTATCCTGGTCCTCAGGTGCAGGAATGAGCTCCCCATTACAGTCAGGACAGCAGCATCTTAATCTTTTATTTTTAAAAAGCACTCAGCACTCTCCAAAATGAATAAAACTCATAATCTTTCTGCTTTCAAATGAATTTATTTAGTTACAAAAAACAAATCAATTAAAAAATGTACAACAAAAGCTTAGAAAAAAACACGTGTAAATGGCTTTACAAAACTTTTCCCAGACTTTTAACATTTCAGAACATTAAAGAAAAGGCAGCGACCGGTGGTCACCAACATCACCTCTCAAAATGCAGGGGAGGAGGAAGCATGGCAACAGCAAAACTATTCAGGCTTCTTCTTCATCATCACCTCCATCCCCATCGTCATCAAAAAAAACCCTTAAATATATTTGGATATTGTGCTATTCTACATAGCTATTCTACACAGCACACTGTAGAGTTTATCAGTCCTGCTTTGATAGCACTGAAGCAGATGATTAATTAAGGAGGCTCACTAGAGCTTACTCTGCTCAATCCCTTTAAACATCAGTACTGGCGTCTATGTGGGCCACTGACAGGGTTAGTTAAGACCTGGTCAGTACTGTTGTCATGGAAACATGTGCTGTCACAGGAAAGCCTGTGGGCTGTGTGTTCTGAAGGGGCGGTGCTTGACCAACTTCTTTGATCTGGTAAATGAAGTACAGAAAGTGGCAGAAGTGTTGTCAGAGGTACGCTGGATTCAGGTAAGGCTGGGGCGGATTGGTGGGGTCATGTACAGGTAAGGGCTGGGTGTAGGTACGGCCGGGGCGGATAGGTGGGGTCATGTACAGGTAAGTGCTGGGTGCAGCTGCCAATTTCTTAAAGCCACATCAGCCGATTCCATTTCAGTTTTTTATGTTTTTTTTTTTTTTGTTTATTTACTTTTTTATTTTTAAGCAACAGGTAACAAAGGACACATAAGATTGTTTATTTGCTTAATAGTTTACCAATACATTCAGATACTTTAATTATTATTAATATTATTATTATTATTATTATTATTATTATTATTATTATTAACAGCATTGTTGTTATATTGTTGTCGTAGCCACACAGTAAAGGAGCTCTGATTCAGTGCAGCTGAGTGCTTCACACCATGCTCTGCGACAGGCTTTATCTTAGGATACGTTTTAGTGCAACGATGGACAGAATGACATCTGCTGCAGTCACAGTGGAAGAGCTGATTTCTCTAATAAGCTCCTCAGAAGTTGCAAGTAGTGTCAACATGTTTTACCTTAAATGTGGATTACCTTTATAAGATAATGCTGAAAATCCACATCCTGAACATGATGCACTAATTATTCATCAGACTATTATGAGGATGCTGTCCAGCCTTTTCACTTTGATGACCGACTATACTTATTTGAACCGGAATAGACAGACGAATAGCAAAGTTTAATTTGTGTGCGCACAGAATAGTGTAGCTTATGGTCTATTACAAAAATATGACATAGGTTAAAAAAAACAGACCTTTAATATCTGCTTCACATAATTATTAGACCGCTGAGATTTTGGGAAAGATGTAGCAGCAGAATTACAATGCAGCTTGCGCATGGACTCTGCTCCGCTCACATTTCTTACATCATAAAACCGGAATACAGATCGGCAAAACTAAAAATTAAACCTGCCGATCACTGACCGCATGTTATGGAGCAAAACGGCCCAGTTCCAATCCACAGCCAATCAATCGCTGCACCCCTAGTTGTTGTTTTAAAGAAAATTGAAAACACGAACTGTTGAACCATAGTGCAGTACAAAATAAATACAAAGGTGAACACACACAGGACAGAAAAAGAAAATCTTTGCATAAAAACATGGGGAAATGCTCTGGCACAGAGATGTGTTTTGAGTGTAGATTTAAAAACAGAGGTGGACGGGGCAGACCTAATGCTGAGTGGTAGGCTGTTCCACAGTCTTGAAGCAAAGACTGCAAAGGCACGGTCGCTCTTGAGTCTTAGCTGGGACCATGGAACAGCCACAAGCACCTAGGTGAAGGACCGCAGGGACTTAGGAGTGATATAAGGGCAGAGTAGGTCAGTGATATGAGAGTGAGCCAGCCTACTAAGAGCTTCAAAAACAAGAAGAAATGGATTCTAAAACAGACTGTAAGCCAATGCAAGGACGCTAAGAGGAGTGATGTGGTCCCACTTCTTAGTGCCAGTAAGTAATCTAGCGGTGGCATTTTGCACTAGCCGTAAACATGACAAAAGTGGCTGATTGATACCAGTGTCGAGAGAGTAACAATAATCTAGCCAAGAAGAGATGAAAGCATGCATGACTTTCTCTAAATCATGGAAGGAGAGAAAATATTTGATTTTGCAGATTGCTCTAAGCTGGAAGAAGCTCCCTTTAACAACAGGGAATCAAAGATAACTGCCAAATTTCTAGCATGCTATTTAACTAGTGGAGAGAGACAACCAAGATTTTCATAGAGTCTGGCAAGGGATTTAGGTGGGCCAAATAAAATGACTTCAGCTTCAGAGTCATTTAAGTTGTTGGCCATCCAGCTCTTAATCTCCATCATTTAGGCTCTGCAAGGAGCACACATCACTGGGTTTCAAGGGGAGGTAGAGTTTGGTATTGGCCGCATAGCAATGAAAAGAGATTGTGCTTGTGAATGATATGTCCCAGAGGGAGCATATATGTATAGAAAAGAGAATAGGCTCTAATATGGACCCTTGAGGGACCCCGTAGGTGATGGATGCAGTGGAAGAGAAGTGATTACTGATGTTCACTGAAATTCCTGTGCCTACAGTAGGAAATAAACCAATTTTTGCTGTACCCTGAAAACCGATCATACACACAATGAGTATTTCATTGTCAACAGTGTTGAAGGCGGCACTTAGATCAAATAGGATTAAAATGGCACAGTTGCCAGCATCAACTGCAAGTATCAGGTCATTTGTCACCTTCAGGAGGACAGACTCTGTGCTATGGAGGGCTCTGAAACCAGACTGGAACAATTCCAGAATGTCATTGTGGTTTAGAAATGACATCAATTGGGAGAAGACTACATTGTCCAGTATTTTGTAATGGAAAAGCAGTTTAGAAATAGGATGAAAGTTGCAAAGTGTTCTGGAGTCAAAGGTGGACTTCTTAAGATGGGGCTGAGCATGTTTTAAGAGGCAGAGACAGTAGCAGTGGCTAAACTGGTCTTAATAACAGAGGGAATACTGGTACCAGTATGTGTGGATTGTGGATATGTACCGGAATGCGGTACCTGTGTGTGAGCCCTTCAGTGTTTGTGGTACCTGTGTGTGTGAGCCCCTCAGTGTTTGTGGTACCTGTGTATGTGAGCCCCTCAGTGTTTGCGTGTTTGTGGTACCTGTGTGTGTGAGCCCCTCAGTGTTTGTGGTACCTGTGTGTGTGAGCCCCTCAGTGTTTGTGGTGCCTGTGTGTGTGAGCCCCTCAGTGTTTGTGGTACCTGTGTGTGGGAGCCCCTCAGTGTTTGCGTGTTTGTGGTGCCTGTGTGTGTGAGCCCCTCAGTGTTTGCGTGTTTGTGGTGCCTGTGTGTGTGAGCCCCTCAGTGTTTGCATGTTCGCGGTACCCGTGTGTGTGAGCCCCTCAGTGTTTGTGGTGCCTGTGTGTGTGAGCCCCTCAGTGTTTGCGTGTTCGCGGTACCTGTGTGTGTGAGCCCCTCAGTGTTTGCGTGTTCGCGGTACCCCAGTGGGGACGTTGCTAATGTGCAGCAGAGGCTGGGGGAGGCGTAGGTGAGCTTTGCGTTTGTGGCTGCCCTGGTGGCCAAGCGGGCCAGGTGAAGTGCCTGAGGCCATGATATGCGGACCTGAAACAGAACAAAGGAGCAGTTTGACGAAACCCTGCAATAACAACCAACACATTCACTCAAAGCCTGACCATTATCAAACGCTGCAATAAGAACCAACACATTCACTCAAAGCCTGAACATTATCAAACCCTGCAATAACAACCAACACATTCACTCAAAGCCTGAACATTATCAAACGCTGCAATAAGAACCAACACATTCACTCAAAGCCTGAACATTATCAAACGCTGCAATAACAACCAACACATTCACTCAAAGCCTGAACATTATCAAACTCTGCAATAAGAACCAACACATTCACTCAAATCCTAAGCGGGGCTCACCTGTAGGGTTTGTGTTGAGGGGAGGTTTTGCTCTGGTGAGTGGGGGGAAGGCTCTGGGCTGTGGGCGGGGCTGAGGGCGAAGCTGGGGGCGGAGCGTAGGGACAGTTGGCTGGACGCTGATGTGCAGGTGGGGGTCAGAACTGCTGTCAAGGGGACCCAAACCTTGAGCCATGACCTGAGAGAGTGAGAGTGAGGGAGAGAGAAAGAAGGAGGGAGAGAGTGAGGGAGAGGGAGATACAGAAAGGGAGGGAGACAGGAAGGGAGATTTATCTCACACACGCACAAACTCTCTGTCTCACACACACTCTCACTCACACACACGTACACACACACACACTCTCTCAGGTGTAATAGGCATCGTGGGGACTCACCGCTTGCCCTGTAACCTCAAAAGAGCGGGACCTGCGTTTGCGGCGGCGAGCCTGGAAGTCCTGCTCCTTCAGCGCACCCCCGGGGACGTCCCTGCCCAAGCTGGGCACGGGCGGGCGGAGTCGGGGGCGTGTCCAGGTGCCCTGCAGGGCGGGGCCGTCAGCAGTGCTGCTGGACAGGTTGTCATCAGAGGCCGCATGGTGCAGCCGAGGGCTGGGCAGGCCGGCGCGGGGAGGGGCGGGGTGCTGGGCGGGGCCTCTGGAGGGCGTGGACTCGCTGAGGGACAGGCTGCTCTTCTGCTTGCTAGGAGGGAGTGGTGAGGTGGGCGGGGACAGGGGCGGGGCCAGCTGCAAAGTGTCGGCCCCCCGGGCCCTGGACCGCCGGCGAGCTGCTTTTACCGCAATATTCTTCACTCCCCTCAGAATCTGCTGCCGCTCTGTGTGTGAGAGAGAGAGAGTGTGTGTGTGTGTGAGAGAGAGAGAATGTGTGAGTGTGTGTGTGTGTGTGAGAGAGAGAGTGTGTGAGTGTGTGTGTGTGTGTGTGTGTGAGAGAGAGAGTGTGTGTGTGTGTGTGAGAGAGTGTGAGTGAGAGAGCAAACGTGTGTGTGTGTGAGAGAGTGAGTGAGTGAGTGAGTGTGAGAGAGTGTGTGTTTATTGTGTGTGTGTGCGTGTGGTGTATGTGTGTTTCCAGGTTCTGATATTATGTAATAAGCGTGAAGCCTGTTTATTGGAGAAGAGGGCGAGGGGTGGAGCTCTAACCTCGGCATGTAAGCAGGGCGTCGACTCCAGTTTCACTGCTGCTCTCCGGGGAAGAGTCCAGGTGGCTGCTCACACTGTGGCTCAGGTGGCTATACCTGAGACTGCTCCCCTGATAGGGACACAGAGGTGCAGGAGAAGCCACCTTACTTGCACTGGTGCAACTGTGGTAATTATCAAACTTCAATAAAATATCGACCAAAGTCTACTGTAGCACTGTTTTATTGTAACACTCTACTGTAGCGCTGTTTTATTGTAACACTCTACTGTAGCGTTGTTTTACTGTAACACTCTACTGTAGCACTGTGTTACTGTAACACTCTTGCTACTGTAGCACTGTTTACTGTAATACTCTTGCTACTGCAGCACTGCACAGATAAGTACTCATTTGGACTCTCACCTCTTGGCTGCCTAGGCCATTGATGCGGATAGGGGGTGGGGTCATGACTGCTGTGTGTCTGAGCCGCCGGGGGTGGGGACTGTTCTTAAACACCCGGTTACTATCGCTGTGGGGAGGGAGGGTGTCAGAGCCAATCAGAAGAGCAGCAGCCTCCTGACCTTGCACAAGCTGCTTTGTCTAAAAGCATGAGTAGAATGTCTGCACTGTAAAAGGAAGACGTGTCTCACCCCTCGGGCGGGGCCAGGATGGGGGGCAGGGTGTGTCTCCTGGTCGTGCTGTGGCCAGCCTGGGGATCAGAACCCAGCGTGCCCACGCTCTCCTGGTCAGACTCCAAATCCTGCAGCGGCACCATCAGCTTAGCCAGAGAACTGCGCTGTATCTGCCAGCGTGTGTGTGTTTACGAGAGAAAGAGTGTGTGTGCGTGTGTATGCGTGTTTATGCGTGTGAGTGTGAGTGTGTGTGTGTATAGTGTGTGTGTGTTTACGAGAGACAGTGTGTGTGTGTGTGTGTGTGTGTTTATGAGAGAGAGAGACAATGTGTGTCTGCGTGCATAAGAGAGAGTGTGTGTGCGTTTACGAGAGACAGTGTGTGTGTGTTTACGAGAGTGTGTTTGTGTGTGTGCGTGTTTACGAGAAAGAGTGTGTGTGTGTGTGTGTGTTTGTGTGTCTGTGTGTGTATGTGCATGTGGTGTTTGTGTGTGTGTGTGTGTGTTAGAGAGAGAGAGAGAGAATGTGTGTATGTGTGGGTGTTTATGAGAGGGCGTGTGTGTGTGTGAGGCAGAAAGAGAGAGAGAGAGTGTGTGTGTGTGTTTATGAGAGGGTGTATGTGTGTTTATGAAAGAGAGAAAGAGAGAGAGAGAGGGTGCGTGTGTATGTGTGTTTGTGTGTGCGTAGGTGTATATACAGTATTTGTGAGTCGATATGTGTACGTCTGTATGCATTTGTGTGTATGTCTGCATGTGTGTGTGTGTGTGTGTGGTTATTCTGAATAATGTGTAAAATGGTGTAATTGGGACTAAGCAGATGTAAACCGTAACTGGGTGGAACCAGGTTTAAACATGTGTAATAGCTGTACACAAAGATACCAAGGTGTTTGTAGTGTAACAGGCGTAAATGGGTGTAAACAGGTGTTTGGGGTGTAACAGGTATAAACAAGTATAACAGTTTGGGGTGTAACAGGTATAAACAAGTATAACAGTTTGGGGTGTAACAAGTACAAACAGGTATAAACAGGTGTTAAGGCAGTAACAGGTGTAACAGGCATTGAAAGGTGTAACAGTCATAAACAAGTGAAACAGGTATAAATAGGTGTAACAGGCATAAACAGGTATCACAGACATAGACAGGTGTAACGGGTAAATTGCTATAACAGGTGTAACAGGTGTAAATAGGTGTAAAAGGCATAACAAGGTGAATATAAGTGTAACAAGTGTAAATAGGTGTAACAGGCATTACAGCATAACAGGTGTAAATAGGTGTAACAGGCACAACATGTATAAATAGGCGTAATGGGTGTAAATAGGAGTAGCAGGTATAACAGGCATAATTGGTGTAAATAGGAGTAGCAGGTATAACAGGCATAACAGTTGTAAACAGGTGTGAGTAGGTGCAACAGATGTTAGTAGGTGTAACAGGTGTACACAGGTGTAAACAGGTGTGAGTAGGTGTAACAGGCGTAAATAGGTGTAACTGGTGTACACAGGTGTAACAGGTGTGCGTAGGTGTAACAGGTGTAACTGATGTACATAGGTGTAACAGGCGTAAATAGGTGTAACTGGTGTAACTGGTGTGAGTATGTGTAACTGGTGTAACTGGTGTGAGTATGTGTAACAGGTGTAACTGATGTACATACGTGTAACAGGCGTAAATAGGCGTAACTGGTGTAACAGGTGTAACAGGTGTACATAGGTGTAACAGGTGTAACTGGTGCGAGTAGGTGTAACAGGTGTAACAGGTGTGAGTAGGTGTAACAGGTGTAAATAGGTGTAACAGGTGTAACTGATGTACATAGGTGTAACTGGTGTAACAGGGGTAACTGGTGTAACAGGTGTGAGTAGGTGTAACAGGCGTAAATAGGTGTAACAGGTGTAACTGGGCTCACTCTGAGGGTGCAGATGGAGACCTTGTCCAGGGCCACAGCTCTGTCCATGCTTCTGTAATCGGGCTCCCTGCAGTACATCTCATAGAGCTGCTGCAGCTTCTGTGGCACCAGCAACTTGTGGTCTGCACAACACCACATCAACCTTACAATCAAATGTATAGTGAGTAGTGTGTGCGTGTTTGTGTGTATGTGTGTCTAGTGTGTGTGTGTGGAATAGAATAGAATAGAATTTCTTTATTGTCATTGTACTGGTGTGTACAACAAAATTCAGGCGCACTCCCTGAGCGGAGCTCAAATATACAAGATAAAAACAAGGTAATAAAAATATAAAAGATAAAAAAGGAATAATAAAAACTCTACATACAGCTCACAATAAATACCAGTATTGCACAGAATAATTATAGGTATTGCACAAATAAATATGAATATGAATAAATATTGTCTATGGGGGGCGTACTTTCAGTGTAGTGTGTGTGCATGTGCATTGTGTGTGTGTGTGTGTGTGTGCGTGTGCGTGTAGTGTGTATGTGTGTGCGTGTAGTGTGTTTGTGTGTATGTGTGTCTAGTGTGTGTGTGTGCGTGTGCATGTGCATTGTGTGTGTGTGTAGTGTGTGCAGGTGTGTGAGCATGTGTTTGATGTGTGTGTGGTTTGTGTGTGTGTATTATGTGTGCATAGTGTGCTTGCTTGTGTGTGTGCATGTGTAGTGTGTGTGTGTGTGATCGTCTGTGTGTAGTGTGTTTGTGTGTATGTGCATTGTGTGTGTGCCCACAATGATAGAAAGATTATAGAAAATTATGCTTTGTGGGGATCTTTTGCCGGTCCCCACAAGGTCAAGAGGCTGTTTTAGGGTTAGGACTTAGGGTTAGGGTTAGGGTTACAATTAGGTTAAGGTTAGGGTTAAGGTTAGGCATGTAGCGGTCGGGGTTAGGGTTAGGGTTAGAGGTTACGGAATGAATGCAGTCAATGGGAAGTCCCCACAAGGATAGCAGTACGGGACTGTGTGTGTGTGTAAGTGTGTGTGTGTGAGTGTGTGCGAGTGTATGTGTGTATGTTTGTAGTGCGTGTGCGTGTGTGTGTGTGTGAGTGTGTGCGAGTGTGTGAGTGTTTGTAGTGTGTGTGTGTGTGGGTGGGTGTGTGTTTGTAGTGCGTGTGTGGGCATGTGTGTGTAAGTGTGTGTAACGATAATGGGGCTGGCAAAATGGAGAGCAAAGCGACTAGCAAAATATAGCTCAGTTTCCTCCATTATAGGCAGTCGCGGTATATGGAGGAGAAGATGTTTCTTGTACCCATAATGTTTCCTGTCGGTGCAATTCAGATGCAAATGTCTAACCTGCATTTTGTTTGCTTTATCCCAACTGGTATGCTTTCTGCTACTCAAGTGAAGGACATCAGACAGCAACTGAAATATATTTGGGCCCTTATGATGTATTTTATAAATGTGGACCTAAATAAAGAATTAAAATGTGTGTGTGTGTGTGTGTATGTGTGAGGGTATGTGTGTGTAAGTGTGTGAGTGTGTGCGAGTGTATGTGTGTTGGTGTGGGTGTGTGTGGGTATGTGTGCGTGGGTCTGTGTGTGTAAGTGTGTGTGTGTGAGTGTGTGCGAGTGTATGTGTGTGTGTGTGGGTATGTGTGTAGTGCGTGTGTGTGCAGTGCATGGTGTTTACCATTGATGAACTGCCTCTGCTGCTGAATGATCTCATCACACAGGTGCCTGTGCTGCTCAAATCTCTGCACCACATAGTTCTTCTGGCGGATGAGGTTGTCCTTGAGCAGGGTGTGGGACTGCATCTCTGCGTTCTCGATCTCCAGCTCGTGCACCTTGCAGAGCAGCCCCAGCACCTCCCGCTGCTCGTCTGAGCTCACCCGGCGAGGCAGCAGCTCCTCCAACCTCCGTGCCCCCTCCCTCAGCTCCCTGAACTGCCGCTCCAGCACCACCTGCAGCACAGGGGGAGAAACAGCACCACACAGGGCGCGCAGGCAATGAGTATTGTACCTCATCGAACCTGTGTTGTGTAGCCAATGACCTTTGGTATGTGTGCGCGTGCGCGTGAGTGAGTGTGTGTGTGTGTGTGTGAGTGTGCGCGCGTGCGTGTGTGCGTGTGTGTGTGTGTGTGTGTGTGCGTGCGTGTGTGCATGTGTGTGTGTGTATGGGTGTGTGTGCGTACGTGTGTATGTGTGTGTGTGAGCGTGTGTGTGTGCGTGTGTGTGTGTACCTTCTTTTTCTGGATTCTCTTCTGTTCTCCCATGAGCGTGGCCAGGCTGTGGCGGGCGCGGGTCACCTCCTCTGTCTCGGCGGTGTCGGGCGGCGTTTCCGGCGACTCGCAGTCCTCGCTCTCGTCCTTATTGGCGCTTTCTTTGCGCCGCTCCGCCTGCCACTTACAGGCCCTGCGGCTCTGCTCCTGCTCCCAGCTGCAGCCACAAAAACACCAAAAACACCAACTCAATGGCCTGAGGGAACTACATTCACATCTCTCATACAGCGCTAGATTTACAGTAATCACATCCCTCATACAGAGCTAGATTTACAGTCATCACATCCCTCATACAGAGGTAGATTTATAGTAATCACATCCCTCATACAGAGCTAGATTTACAGTAATCACATCCCTCATACAGAGCTAGATTTACAGTAATCACATCCCTCACACAGAGGTAGATTTATAGTAATCACATCCCTCATACAGAGCTAGATTTACAGTAATCACATTCCTCATACAGAGCTAGATTTATAGTAATCACATCCCTCATACAGAGACAGTTTTACAATAATCAGATCACTTACACAAACCTAGTTCTACAATAATTACATCATTTATATAGAGCTCAGTCTATGATGGTGAGCAGGGGTGTAATGGTGAGCAGGTGTGCAGCACTGTGATGGTGAGCAAGTGTGTGATGGTGAGCAGATGTGTGTTGGTGAGCAGCTGTGTCATGATGAGCAGGGGTGTGTTTTTGAGCAGATGTGTGTTGGTGAGCAGGTGTGTGATGTGAGCAGGTATGCAGCACTGTGATGGTGAGCAGGTGAGCAGGTGTGTGATGGTGAGCAGGTATGCAGCACTGTGATGGTGAGCAGGTGAGCAGGTGTGTGATGGTGAGCAGGTATGCAGCACTGTGATGGTGAGCAGGTGTGTGATGGTGAGCAGTATGCAGCACTCACTCTGTGATGGTGAGCAGGTGTGTGATGGTGAGCAGGTATGCAGCACTCACTCTGTGATGGTGAGCAGGTGAGCAGGTGTGTGATAGTGAGCAGATGTGTGTTGGTGTGCAGGTGTGATAGTGAACAGTGTGCAGCACTCACTCTGTGATGGTGAGCAGGTGTGTGTTGGTGAGCAGGTGTGTGTTGGTGTGCAGGTGTGATGGTGAACAGTGTGCAGCACTCACTCTGTGATGGTGAGCAGGTGTGTGTTGGTGAGCAGGTGAGCAGGTGTGTGTTGGTGAACAGTATGCAGCACTTACTCTGTGATGGTGAGTAGGTGTTTGGACGTGTCGCTCTGGATCTCCATGCTGCAGTTCTCCAGCTCCATCAGTGTTTTGCGGATCTCCATCTGCTGGCGGAAGGCTTGGATCAGCTGCTCCCTGAGCTGGTCCATCTCCTCACGGCTCTGGAGCGATGTGTGTGCCTGTACCTGGGCTAGAGCGACGAAACGGTATCCCATCAGCCCTCTGTCCATCCCATCAGCCAATCCAATCAGCTCTCTGGCCATCCCATCAGCCAATCCCATCAGCCTTCTGCCCATCCCATCAGCAAATCCCATCAGCCCCCTGCCCATCACATCAGCCAATCCCATCAGCCAATCCCATCAGCCCTCCCATCAGCCAATCCCATCAGCCCTCCTGTCAGCCAATCCAATCAGCCAATCCCATCAGCCTTCCGCCCATCCCATCAACCAATCCCATCAGCCCTCTGCCCATCCCATCAGCCAATCCCGTCAGCCCTCTGCCAATGTCTGCATACCTAACAGCTAATGAAGCACTGCCATATGCTCATTTTTCATTCACTTTTTAATTAAATGAATTCAACCGGCAGACACTGCGGCCCTCCAGGACTGGAGTTAAACCAGCAAACACTGCCGCCCTACAGGATTGGAGTTAAACCTACAAAAACTAAAGCCCTCCAGGACTGGAGTTAAACCTGCAGAAACTGCGGCCGTCCATGACTGGAGTTAAACCAGCAGACACTGCCGCCCTCCAGGACTGGAGTTAAACCTGCAGACACTGCGGCCCTTCAGGACTGAAGTATAAGACCCCTGATCTAGACTATTTTATACTACAACATGATAATCTAGATTGTTGCTTACTTCAGGTCATTATTATGTGTGTAGTGTACGTCACGTTTGTTTAGGATGTGTGCAGATTGCGTGTATTGCGGTACCCTGTACATGGCGAATGTCAGCGTGCTCAGTGCTGCTGCTGGTCTGCCGGTCAGCCTGCTCAGAAATCTTGTTTTTGAGCCGTTGAATCTCACTGCGCAAGTCAGCGATGATGCTGGTGTACTGAGCAATGTGGTACGACACATTCAACAGGTTCTTCTTCACCTACACACAGGCACACAAACATTACATTTATTTAAAGACATTGTGATCCAAAGCGACGTACAAAAGTGCATGTCATGGTCATTGGACAATTACAAAACACAGGTTCAAAAAGGTACAAACACACACACAGACAGCCACATAATCACTTTTCACTTTAACTTTAGAGCACACTCTTCCAGAGCCTTAACCGCTATGCTACACTGAGTAATAACCCCAGAGCCTTTTGCGCTATGCTACACTGAGTAACAAGCCCAGAGCCTTTAGCGCTATGCTACACTGAGTTACACACCCAGACCTTTAACCGCTATGCTACACTGAGTAACAAGCCCAGAGACTTCAGCGCTATGCTAC
>CAAKMX010030177.1:0-11530 GCA_901111305.1 Anguilla megastoma
TAGGAACAAGTGTCAGAATTTTGTGAACTTTTACATTTGAGGAGAAATTCTTATCCAAATTTTCATATTTTTCAATTGGCGTCTATTGGATTGCGTGGAAAGTTTGAGGTGGGATTATTAAAAAATGCACTAGTAAAATTTCACAGATATGGGGTAGGATGTAGACCACTTCAGGAGCCCTTCTGTCGTAATTAAATGTCAAATTTTCAGACTTTTAAATTTTGATGAGAAATGGCCATCTTATATGTCAATTTTTCAATAGGATTTTATTCATATATTTGTTTATATAGACAGTTTGGAGTTTTATTTGAATATGGTGCGGTGATTTTTCGTCCACAACATTTCAGATGTGCATTATTTCCTGTTCTCTCATACACACCTGATGCAATGGTGAGACTATTAGATTTTGAGGAGAAAACAAAATGCGTGACACTGATCTGTCCATAGTAGTCCTAAAAGACATGTGAAGTGAACGTAACATAATTAAAAATAGTTTTTTTTAAATTCTCATTACCACCTTTGTTCAATTTCTCTCTTGATCCGTATCTCTCTTTTAGAAGCAAATTATAACCTTTGCAAATAAGTAAGAAAGACCGCAAAACCGTCCAATCATATAACGCAACCGATTTAAGGTGGACCGGAAATTTCGAATCGGGAGCTGCGAATCGGGAGCCAACTTCAGCGTCATAGAAAAGAGAAGCAAATGCATCGCTGCAATTCGCAGAAACAACTCGAATCCAGGCACCGAAACGTGGATTTGCGGTTGTTATTTTATGTCAGGTATGTTGGATTTTTGGGTAAAATCATTCCTTAATGATTTATATGCTTAGCTAGCTAATACTATCTAACCATCCCCCCACCATCATGGATGTTTTTTAATAAATGCTAAATGCTGACAAAAACTTTACAGTTACACAGAATATAAACGACATGCTAAATATTTAATTGATGAGTAGTCAATACAGTGCATAACTTAAGGTATGATTTTACCCAAAAATCCAGAATACCTGACACAAAATGACAACCGCAAATCCATGTTTCGGTGCCTGGATTCCAGTTGTTTCTGCAATATTTGGAATATTTACTAAATACAATGATTAAACATGAAATAGCCTTGTGTGCATAAGTATGTGAACCCTTGGGATCCAGCAGCTGCTGGCACCTATGGCTTCAACTAAATCTTTCCCAGACCTTTCCTAGAGTTGAGTACTAGCCTCTCGCATGTGCTTTGATGGATTTTGGTTAGTTTTCATCATTTAACTCCCTTAATTCACTGACATTTTAGGAATTCCTCACATGGAGAGCTCACTACAAGTTCTTCTACGGTATTTAAATGTAGTTTGAGTCCCAGTGTCAACTCAGACCATCAATAATGCTACATGTCTTCTGATTTAGCCACTATTATGTATGTCTGCTTGAATATTTAGGATCGTTGCCTTGCTGCATAACTCCTTTGGCATGGCTACAGGTCACACAGCACATGGCCTGTCATTCCTCTGTAGAATTTGAAAGTAACAACATAGAATTCACTGATTTCTTCGTAATGGCAAGGTCACCAGGACCAGAGGCAATAAAGCAGCCCCCAAAAATGACACTCCCATCATCATGCATAATGATAGGTATGGTGTTATAATGGTGGATGACAATGCAATGACAATGTGAATAAGACACCACTTCAAAATTATTGTTTTTGCCGAAAAATACACTCTTTTTTGATCAACTTTTTATATGCTGGTCCAGAAAATATTCTTCCAGTGGACTACTGAAATAATTTTGAATGGACATGTGAGTCGAAACTTGATAGGTTTGGCCATAACAAGAGGTTTGTTATTCACAAGTATCTTTAGTAATCCAGGAAATGGTGAGGACTTTCAAAGGGGTTGAGTACTTGTGCAAGTGCCAGTAGATATCATTGATAACACTATTTTATACAGCTTGCTAGCCAAATACATAAACATTCAATCTGCGAACTCATTCTAACACTTTTTTGCAATGGGATTGTTTTGCACGGGATAAGACCAACATAAAGAGCTTGGTGATTAGCAGGCCCAAAACCATCATCCTTATAATCCAAAATGCTTCCTTTTTCAGAGGAATCCTGTCTATTTGTTTGAATGACAATGTGAAATTAATGGAAAAAGGGTAAAACGACTAATTTGATTAGAAACTTACATTGTTCGCGCTCCGTGATCCAACAGAACCAAGGGTCGGATATCTCGTGCTCCATAGGACATTTAAATACCCTGAGGTGACGGTTCAGTTTATGGGTTTCGAGACAGTTCTGGTGGAAATTGGATGACTTATAGTTAGATTATCCAGGAAGCTACCCTGGGATTTGCATGACAAGGTTAGTGACATAGGATTCTGACAAGATTAATGTTAAGGATATAAATCTGTCATAAATGAGACAATGTTCCAAATTGTTATCAAATTATGTTTGTGATCTATTCAAGCAACAAAATATGCATTAAAGTGTTGAAAATGTGTTTTAGTTTTTTTTCTTCCAAACATTTTTTAGTTGTCCCACTTTATCAAATATGATTGAGAATGTGGGACGGCATGCTTTGGGTAATCTGGGACAGTCATTTAAGTTCTTCAAATGGGGTAAATATGCATTTAGGGACTTCCTGAAGTTGCATATATAGTTATTCAAGGTTTATAAGTCTAATGCCGGTAGACAATGTTCTGTACACACACACACACACACACACATCTCGCGTTCCAATTTGCTAAAAAAAAAAAAGGGATAAAGGGCTTCTCCGAAACCAAGCAAAAAGCTGGCTATGCCTGGTTTCAGGGGTTCCTGAAGCGGAACCCTAACCCGAGTATCAGAAAGCCTGAGGGTCTTTCCGCTTCCAGAGCAGCCGGCTTCAACCGCCCGGTAGTTATGAAGTGGTTCAGCGATTATGAAGATATCATTTAGTCCCTGGGCTTAGGAAATGCGCCAGACCATATTTGGAACTGCAATGAGACGGGCCTGCAGGACCACTTCCTCTCCTCCAGGGTGGTTGCCGAGGTTGGGGGACCATGTTTCGAAGTCACTGCTGGTGAGAAGGGAGAGACCACCACCTGCCTTGCCAGTTTGAATGCTGCCGGTGGGTATTGCACCACAATGATTATATTCAAGGGCAAACGGCTGAAGGCAGAGTGGCTCCTGGGGTGTCCACCAAACACCGTGGTGAAAATGTCTGACAACGGGTGGATAAACAGTCAGTTATTTTTTGAGTGGGGGAGGCAATTCGTGTTGCAAAACCTGTCAAGAGATGACCCACGTCCACACGTTCTTCTGCTTGATGGACACAGCTCCCACGTTTTTAACATGGAGTTTTTAAACCTAATGAAGGACAACAATGTCTATGTCCTTGGCCTACCATCACACACCACGCACTACCTGCAGCCAGCAGACAGGGCCCTCTTCAAGAGCCTCAAGCATTACTGGAGGCTGGAGGGGAGGGCCAACACCAGGGAGAGCGGGGGGAAAAGGCTAGACAGAACCTTGTTTTTGCCTGTCTTTTCAAAGGCCTGGAGCAAGGCAGCGACCCTTTCGTATGCCATGGCTGGCTTTTGGGGCAGTGGGATCTACCCATTGAACCCAGCCCACATCGACGCTGCCCTCTTCACGCGGCAAGTGAAATTACGGAGATAGAGCATCAAGAGAGACCTCCTAGTGCCCCACCAACCCATCACCCTCCGCAGCATCTTCTGCAGGCAGCTGTGCGCCCTCCTCACCTCCGTCCTGAGGCCCACCCCTTGCAGGACCCTGTGCAGGCAGCCGTGCACCCTCTTCACCTCCGTCCTGAGGCCCACCCTATGCATGCCCCTCTTCAGCAGCATCATTGTCAGTGCCCACTGGCAGTGCCCCAGGATGCTGTACCACCTCTGGCACATGAGGTTGAGGTGGAGACGGCAGTGGTACAGGTCGTGCAGGAAGCAGCGGTCTCATTTAAGGACTTGGTCCAGGTTCCAGTCTGAGAAAGACCAACCACCATCCACCTACGTCCAGGGGAAGGGCAAGGGAAAAGGGCCAAAGCCAGGGCCAAAGCCAAATCCCAAGATAGTTGAGGTGGAAATTGGACGGACTTATAGTTAGATTATCCTTGTAGTTAGATTATACTTATAGTTAGTTTTATCATTTAGTAGTTAGTTTTGTAGTTAGAATATTTGTAACGTTAATTTTAGTGTGATTCATAGTTTAGTTTTATTGTAAATAGTAATTGTAGTTTGATAATGTTGTAGTTAATCGTTTGAGTCAAAATCGTTTTAGTGTTTAGAATATTTAATTCCTTAGTGTAATCAATAGTTTAGGATATTTAATCATTAGTTTAGTTTAGGTGCCAACCACCAGTTACCTTCTTACACTTTCAAGGTGAGTAAAGTTAACTAACGTTACAGTTTTATGAGGCTAAGTTAAGTTATTTTGGCTAACTAGCGTCAGCTTGATCCATGAGTACGCATCTATGGCAACGGCATTCTCAGGTTACTGTGACTATGCTACTACTAGCTAATGTAATTAGTACAGGATAACGCTGCGGGGTTCAACAATACGCTTTTCTGCTACTTGGCCAGTCTAAGGTCTCCCTCTCGCATGCGCTCTCTCTCTAAGCCGCGTAGTCTTACCAATTTATTTTAATAAATGCAGGCCATCATGATTGAGGAGACACAGGACGTTATTTTCTTGACGATCCTGCATGAACTATAAGACACTGAGAAACATTTTTCTGGATGTGGCTTTTCAAACCGTGGCAAAGAAAAGAATCCCCCCTCCCCCCAAGCCTAAAGTCATCCATACAAGTACTGTTGTGCCATGCCATTAAATCTTTAGGATCTACACAGTGAATCATACTTAATATATGGTCAGTTATCAGGGTCAGATAAAGAAGACCGATAATATAGCTTTTGGGAGTCAGATGCACATGATCAATAACCTCTTTTTTGAATTATCCACAACAAAGAAGGATAGTTACTCCCACGCTCTTACATTCAGAACTCTGGCCTCAAGATTAGAAATCAATAGTGGTATTCATACAAAGAAATTATAGAAATATATTTTGCCCAATTTGCCATGCTAATAATGTTTTTGTATCTCAACAGATGAAAAAATTCAGCATCGTTGAATTTGCAGCTGACCATGCAGTGGAGGTCATCCCAACATTGTGGTTGGAAACAACCACTGAGGTAAGCAAGAGAAGTTTTGTAAATGTTTTAGGACAATCTACAGTACTGTACTGTAACACACACAAATGAATTAATAATTGTTGCCTGTACCGTGCATCATATTTTAAAAAAACCTTTCACAAAATGACTAAACTATTTTCTACAGGGTACGGTTTGTTACTGGACCTTTAATAACATCCAGCAGCTGGTGAAGGGATGTCACCTGCCAAACAAAAAACAGAGGCAATACCCTGTTAAGAAAGTATGGCTGAGCACAGGTGACATATGTTTCTTTTGTGCATGGCATCTGGTTTTCTCTGCATGGAAATGCTGCTGTGTTCTGTTACTGCTTCACAAGGCTATGTGCACTGCTTTTATAGACTCATACTCAAAGGCGGTAAAGAAATGCCAGCGTGTGGCCGAGACCTCAAATGTGGAGTCTGGAGAGGAGATGGAGAGGCAAAAAAGGCCACACAAGAGGCCACAGCGAAAGGGTCTCTAAAAATGACCTCTGTACAGATGGTATGGCCATGGGGCCTTAAAGCACAAATTTAAGTCTGCTGATTAATTTACAGATCCAAATATTTCAACGATCAGTACATCTTGTGAGATGTTTTTCATTTCAGATGATAGTGCACTGTCGAAGCCTGCAGCACCTGTATGTATGTTCCCTTTTATCCGTGGCTTATGTAGCAGAATTAAAGAAAATATCTGTCTTTTGAAAAACTAGGAGTAATTATTATTGCCTAGCTAGCAACTACCAACATTCATGTTGAATATACCCTCTATTTTCTGATAAACCAACATTCTGCAGTCAGCCTCAAGGTATGGTGCAGTCAAGTAACCTAATGTATAGCATGTGGTTGATTTGTTGTCTTTTACCAAAAAAAAAATCTATTCTGTCCCAATACAGATTATCATGAGGACAGCAGTCACTTGCAAAACAGTAAGTGGACTATGTTATTAATTTTACACATTACACATTATTTTATTTTTTTTTTTTACAATATTCTATATTTATCATTACTGCAGGTGCAACCCCTGAAGAATCTCCTCTTCAAGGTACAGTGGTTTACAGCCATATAATATTTTGTTTACTTTTCCATATCCTGTAAAACATAATTACAAAATTCAATTTGAGAGTAATTCACTATTTTGTACAAACTACAGCAGTATCATGGCTTCTAAACGACTCTAGCACAACCGATGATGCCGCCACAAAAAGTAATTGGTTTTGCACTTCTTTTTTCACGAGCATGCACACACTCATCTGTGATGCTCCTTAAAGTATCATCATCACCATTTCTCCATAGGCTACCAGGCAAAGGTGCTACAAAAAGTGGAGGAGATTAGGGAGGACATGAAAGAGATCCTCACACTGCAGAGGAAAATCCTCTTTGCCTATGCTGTGCAGAGGAGGAGCTCTCTCCCTGCAAAAGTGTGGAGGAATGTGAAATGCTGGACAGGAAGCTGGACCAGCAGGAGAGGAGGAGTGAGATGGTAATGAAGAGGGAAAAGTAGTCATAATATACACTGCCCTCCACAAGTCTTAAAATGCTCACATATGCTGTATAATTTAGTTTATTTAGTTTACTGCCCTTTAGTGATTATTTTGCATAGCTAAAATGCATTCTAAAATGGTCAAACATGTCCTCTGCCTGGTATTCTGAAATTAACAGGGTCTAACTATGTACTGTTCTTACTTATGAATTTCTTTACAGCTCCATTATTTCAGGTCACTGAGTGGTGCCAACCCAGGGGTCGCTGTCAGAAAAATATTGCGGAAAGTGACCACGAATGATGTCCTTTCAAAATACAGCCTAAGGGGAAAGAAAAGTAAAAGGGCGTTTGAGGAGCTCCACATCTGCAGACTCATAATAGGCAAGTTTTAGTTTCAAGAGCATTATATTAGGCAGTGTGACTGAAATTTAAACTGGATTTTTAATTTCTCTTCAATGTTCTACTACCAGCGGCATGCCAAAAAAATTTCAGAGTGAACACTGCAGATGTGGAGGACCTTATCGGGCAGGCACTAAAATTCGCCCTACACAGGAAAAGGTGACAAGATGTAACCCTTTCTCTATGGGGCAAAATTAATATCATTAGGTTACAATTACCACAATCATACAGACTTCTGGTGGAATGGAAAAAAACAATTAATTTTAATAAGTTGTATACACTAAGAGAGGTGGTTTAACGCTACCTGATATGAAACTGTACAATGTTGAAATGACTAATCTGGCTCTCCACAGGTCAAATTGTGATTCTTGTATACATTGGACTGAATTTGTTGTTACAGTAAGACAGTTGAGCAGAGAAATACAAAAATAAAACATTCACAATGGGTATGGATATGAATGCACAAAATATTAGGAAAAAAATGTGATAAATGGCTTATGACTGGCATTTGCACTGTTGCACTGGTAATCTTTAATGGTGCTATACAAGACTTGCAATATAAGAATACGGTCTAGCAGCTAAGGGGGATTTCTGAAGATATTTGCTGTTACAGAGTAGTATTGGATCTATTATAAACACCAATGGACACACGGATAATCTTATATAGTAATGTTTGTTGTGGACCCTGGATAACACATTCTACTTCATAAAAATACTTGCTCCTCACCTCCCAAAATAACACAAAAATATGCCAAACATTTAACGTTGCTGTCAAATTATTTAAAAATTACTGTCTAACAGGGTGGAACAGAGTATAACAGGGTGGAACACCAATGTTAACAGGTTCTAACACTGGATGAGTTTTCCCTAATTGTCCTGCATGCTTTGTCATCTGTAATGTGTGGAACTGCACCTATATAATAATGTTTCAAAACAATCCATTTTTTTTCCAGATTTCCTTGCAATGTGCAAATTGGGGGAGGGACACAACAAATAGCTTTGTGTGTGTGGTTCTTTATCACAATCAATCATGATGACAAGTGGAAAAACAATTCTCAGTTCAGGTGGCTTGAGAAAGAATTACAAATTAGAGAGGACAGACAGAAGAAATTGTGTTTTATTTATATTTGATTAAAAATAATTCTGTAATTCACCATGCGATTATAATTCATTTCTTAAAGAAATACTACATATTGGCACAAAAACAAGTGATACATTTATCAATTAGAGTATCTGGCAGAGGTAGTGACAAATATGAACCTTGAATGTTGCTTGTAAAGTGATAAAGACAGGACCTGATTGTCAGAGTACCAGCTGATGTCTTTTCTTGGGCCCGGCCAGAAGAACTTATTGATGCCATTGCTATGCATGCAGTTGACCTGTATGTTGTCATCCTCCACATTCATGATGATGCCAGGGTAGTGGTCATCATCATATTTCACAACACACCACCTGCCAACATGGTCTATGGTAATCATCTCTGGTCGCCATGAAGTTGTGGGAACCATTGATTTCACATTTAATCCCACATCAGCTTAAAGGGTTGCCTCCTTGAGACTGAAGCATGGACAGTCCATGACTCCCTGCTCTATTGGCAGAGACAGGTTATGTCCCTGTACTGGATTTTCCCTGGCAAGGTACTCATCACCTGGTGCATTTTCATGGTTCCCTTCACTGAAGTCAAGGGGGGCACGAATGAAAAAAGACAATAGACAAATACCAAAGACATGGGTTACCATTTGTGTTCACTGTCCAGGAAGGCAAATCTCAATACACTCTCTTAAATATGAAGAAGGAAAATATCTGCACACTAAAAATAGCCCTCAGTTGTGTTATTTCTTTTCAACACAGGTAAAGTGACGTTTTGAGCATATGATGAATCACTTTCTCAAAGCATTACTTCACTTGTGTTGAAAAGAAATAACAAAACTGGGAGATATTCTCAGGTAAGTGTACAATACTTTTCATTTGTTGTTCATTTATTTTCTCAGGTGAGTACTGAATACTCAATTCTTTTTTCTCAGGTGAATGTGGAATTGTTTTTATTCTGTTTTCTGAGGTGAGTATACAATTGTCCATATTCTGTTTTTTCTCAGGTTTGTTTTGAATCATTTCATTGTTTCCTCAGGTTTGTATTGTATTTTTTTATTTCAGGTGAGTATAGTATTATTTACGTTGAGGTGAGTACAGAGTACTTTTCATACTGTTCTTCTCAGGTGAAATTAAAGACAAAAATAAAGCGATAAAATTACACTTACCAACAGCATTTCCTTCACCTTTGCCTCCACACTGTTCTCACTGACAAAAAACAGCTCCACAACTGATTCTTGGATCTTAAGCTTGTTAAAGAGCGCCTCTGCATCAGGGATGTCCTCTCCTAAGCACACTAGCCTGTCAGCTCACCACTTCAGGGTCCCCCCAACACCATCTGGGGCCCCTTTGCTATGATTGGCCTTGGAAATTCCAATTGACGTCAGAGCCTCTTTTGAAGGGCTCAGTGGAAAGAAGAAAGAAGTTTCCTTTCTGCTTGTACTGGGTTGCCGGCCCATCAGTGAAGAAGTGGAGCCGAGTCACCTGGGGAAACCCTGACTGAACCATATCCAGGACTGGATCCAGGTGTGCCCAGATTGCTGGTGGATCATGTCTCCGTGAAGGGGAAATGGAGCAGAATGCTATAGGAGACTTCTGTGCTGCTGTATATAGTACGCCAATGTGCAGGGTTGCCTGCTGGTGGGATCCCCGAAAATGGATAGACTGTGACATAAGGATCATCTGTATGCTTTGTGAGCGCGTGTTGGGTAATAGCCCCACGCAGCACATAAAGCCATTGCAAGGGACATAGTGAGTGGCTACAGTGGTACACGGTACATGTCAGAATGTGCCAACTTTGTGGACCGCCCAAGCCTCGTATGACTTTTGCTAGCTTAGCTAGCTAGCAACGGTTGCTTTGGTGTTTTTACCTTGCACTTAATAATAAAAGTTTTATATCCTTTGAAGTGAGTAATATTTCCAAAGACAGAACATCTCAAGTTATGTGTTGTGAGACTATTTACTGTAAGGGAGAACAGCATCTATAACCTGTTGGCTACACGGTAGTTTGCGCGATAGTAGCACTATAGCTAGATAATTTTAGCTAACAGTTATAAAGGCAATTTCGATGTCTTGTACATAATAATATATGGATTCATATCTCAAGTTAAGTGTTGTCATGGCGATGAAAAGTATTGTATCCATATAGCTAGGCTATTTAATTTTGGGAGTAGCCTAACCTACGGCAGGTTTGTTTGCTAAATCTGTTATAACATTGGTCACGCTGCACTTCTGCCAACTAAGCAATTAACAAGCTAAATAGCTGTTTAACTAAAGTATTTTAGCAACTTGCTACTCCCGAACTCATTTCTCCCATATTGTGATGGCATTTCTGAATACAAGGCTGTACTGAAAATGAATTTTTATTGTTAGATTGTATATTGCCGCAGATAGCCAGAGACATCGGGATGGATCTGTCAGTCGCTGGCTGGCTATCAGGACCTCTCTTCGCTGTGATTTAAACGGGTGTGCACCATTAAAATCAGTTATACCCATTTACATTACCGAAACCAAGTTTCCCCATGTATAATACGTTTAGACCATATACCAAATGTGGCCTAACTAAGTAGCTTATTAAGCTATAGCTGTTTAGCTATTGTATCATACTCGCGGCTCATTTCTCTGGAGTTTTATCATCAGAATCTGCCCAGAGCTGCTGGCTATCAGGCACCTGTCTTTCTGCCACGATCTAAATGGTTTTCACTGTTACGATCAGTCTTAGAGCCATTTAATTGAGCTTATAAGTCAAATTGCCTCCAGGGGGCGTCTGGTTCGCGACGTCACAGCCCAATGTTAAAATCCTATTGACTTTTTAAAAATCATTGATTGTAAAATATATATAGAGATTAAAAATAAAAGATTTCTCACATTTCTTTGGGACCATCATTCTCTACCGTAGCATGTGATTGGTTATATTTATTTCAATCTCTGGAGGGAAAAAAATGGATTTATGTTGATTTACGATGTGCTGGTGGTCCTGAACTACACTAAATCAATCAGTCGCACGGATACATGTCACAACCACGTGTGCTTGTAAGTCCACCCGCCAAGTGCGGTGCCTTGGCTGCCCCTAACTGCTGGTCTGGGATCAGATTTCCCTTCCCAGGTCCTAACTTTAACCATTAGTAGGAGAAGAAAATAACTGACTCCGGACCAGCAGATAGGGCCAACTGCACCCAACACCGGTGGCTAGCTAGCTATACCCACGACAAATGCGGTGTCACCGGTTAGCTTAAAGGAGTACCATGGTGATTTTCACACTTTCTCGGTTTTATGCGCTATTTGCACAAGAGGCATTGAAGAAACACAATGAGTAAAGTATTAAAAATGTCCGTTCTGTATTTTTGGAGAAATATGCGTTTTAAATTTATCGTCCTATTTTCAACCG
>CAAKMX010030187.1:0-13203 GCA_901111305.1 Anguilla megastoma
AGGTGGTTGCTATGGAGTGTTCCAGAGGTATTACAGGTGGTTGCTATAGAGTACTAAGTGGTTGATTGGTGGTTGCTATGGAGTGTTACAGGTGGTTGTTAGGGAGTACTAGGTGGTTGATAGGGCGTTGTTTGGTGGTTTCTATGGGGTGTAACAGGTGGTTGTTAGGGAGTACTAGGTGGTTGTTAGGGAGTTGATTGGTGGTTGCTATGGAGTGTTACAGGGGTGTTACAGGTGGTTGTTAGGGAGTACTAGGTGGTTGATAGGGCGTTGTTTGGTGGTTGCTATGGAGTGTTACAGGGGTGTTACAGGTGGTTGTTAGGGAGTTGATTGGTGGTTGTTATAGAGTGTTACAGGTGGTTGCTAGGGAGTACTAGGTGCTTGTTAGGGTGTTGATTGGTGGTTGCTATGGAGTGTTACAGGTGGTTGATAGGGAGTACTAGGTGGTTGTTAGGGTGTTGATTGGTGGTTGTTAGGGAGTTAATTGGTGGTTGTTATGGAGTTTTACCGAGGTGTCACAAGTGGCTGTAAGGGAGTTGATTGGTGGTTGCTATGGGGTGTTACTGGAATATTACAGGTGGTTGTTAGGGAGTTGATTGCTGGTTGCTATGGAGTGTTACAGGTGGTTGTTAGGGAGTACTAGGTGGTTGATAGGGCGTTGTTTGGTGGTTTCTATGGGGTGTAACAGGTGGTTGTTAGGGAGTACTAGGTGGTTGTTAGGGAGTTGATTGGTGGTTGCTATGGAGTGTTACAGGGGTGTTACAGGTAGTTGTTAGGGAGTACTTGGTGGTTGATAGGGCGTTGTTTGGTGGTTGCTATGGAGTGTTACAGGGGTGTTACAGGTGGTTGCTAGGAAGTAATAGGTGGTTGCTAAGGAGTGTTACAGGTGGTTGTTAGGGAGCACTAGTTGGTTGACAGGGCGTTGTTTGGAGGTTTCTATGGCGTGTAACAGGTGGTTATTAGGGAGTATTAGGTGGTTGTTAGGGAGTTGATTGGAGTGTTACAGGGGTGTTACAGGTGGTTGTTAGGGAGTACTAGGTGGTTGATAGGGCGTTGTTTGGTGGTTGCTATGGAGTGTTACAGGACTGTTTCATGTGGTTCTTAGGAAGTTGATTGGAGGTTGTTATAAAGTGTTACAGGTGGTTGCTAGGGAGTACTAGGTGGTTGATAGGGCGTTGATTGGTGGTTGCTATGGAGTGTTACAGGGGTGTTACAGGTGGTTGCTAGGAAGTAATAGGTGGTTGCTATGGAGTGTTGCAGAGGTATTACAGGTGGTTGCTATAGAGTACTAAGTGGTCTATTGGTGGTTGCTAAGGACTGTTACAGGTGGTTGTTAGGGAGTACTAGTTGGTTGACAGGGCGTTGTTTGGTGGTTGCTATGGGGTGTAACAGGTGGTTGCTAGGGAGTACTAGGTGGTTGTTATGGAGTTGATTGGTGGTTGCTATGGAGTGTTACAGGGGTGTTACAGGTGGTTGCTAGGGAGTACTAGGTGGTTGTTAGGGAGTTGATTGGTGGTTGTTAGGGAGTTGATTGGTGGTTGTTATGGAGTTTTACCGAGGTGTCACAAGTGGCTGTTAGGGAGGTGATTGGTGGTTGCTATGGAGTGTTATAGGGGTGTTACAGGTGGTTGTTAGGGAGTTGATTGGTGGTTGCTATGGAGTGTTACAGGGGTGTTACAGGTGGTTGCTAGGAAGTAATAGGTGGTTTTTACGGAGTGTTTTAGAGGTATTACAGGTGGTTGCTATAGAGTACTAAGTGGTTGCTATGGAATGTTACAGGTGGTTGTTAGGGAGTACTAGGTGGTTGATAGGGCGTTGTTTGGTAATTTCTATGGGGTGTAACAAGTGGTTGTTAGGGAGTACTAGGTGGTTGTTAGGGCGTTGATTGCTGGTTGCTAGGGAGTGTTTCAGAGGTGTTACAGGTGGTTGTTAGGGAGTACTAGGTGGTTGATAGGACGTTGTTTGGTCATTGCTATGGAGTGTTACAGAAGTGTTTGATGTGATTGTTAGGGAGTTGATTGGTGGTTGCTATGGAGTGTTACTGGGGTGTTATAGGTGGTTGATAGGGAGTACTAGGTGGATGACAGGGCGTTATTTGGTGGTTGTTAGGGAGTGTTACTGGGGTGTTAGAGGTGGTTGTTATTGAGATGATTGGTGGTTGTTTGGGAGTTGATTGGTGGTTGTTAGGGTGTGTTACTGGGGTGTTAGATGTAACACTCCCTAACAACCACCAATCAACTCCCTAACAACCACCTGTAACACCCCAGTAACACTCCCTAACAACCACCAATCAACTCCCTAACAACCACCAATCAACTCCCTAACAACCACCTGTAACACCCCAGTAACACTCCCTAACAACCACCAATCAACTCCCTAACAACCACCTGGAAAACGCCTGGAACACTCCATAGCAACCATCTAGCAACACACTAGCAACCATCTAGTACTCCATAGCAGCCACCTGGGATTCCATAGCAACCACCTAGCAACACTCTAGCAACCACCTGGAACACAGCTAGAACACTCCATACCAACCACCTGGATACACCCCAGCAACCATCTCATTCTCCATAGCAATCACTCCATAGCAGTTGCTATGGAGTCCTGGATGGTTGCAAGGGTGTTGCTAGGTGGATGCTATGGAGTCCTAGATGGTTGCTAAGGTGTTGCTAGGTGATTGGTATAAAGTCCTAGATGGTTTCTAGGGTGTTGCTAGGCGGTTGCTATGGAGTTCTAGATGGTTGCTAGGGTGTTGCTAGGTGGTTGCTATCGTGTTGCAGGTGATTGCTAGGGTGTTGCTAGGTGGTTGCAATAGAGTCCAAGATGGTTGCTAGGGTGTGGCTAGGTGGTTGCTATGGAGTACTAGATGGTTGCTACGGTGTTCCAGGTGGTTGCTAGGGTGTTGCTAGGTGGTTGCTATGGAGTACTAGGTGGTTGCTAGGGTTTTTGCTAGGTGGTTGCTACGGAGTACCAGATGGTTGCTATGGTGTTGCTAGGTGGTTGCTATGGAATCCTAGATGGCTGCTAGGATGTTCCAGGTGGTTGCTAGGGTGTTGCTAGGTGGTTGCTATAGAATCCGAGATGGCTGCTAGGGTGTTCCAGGTGGTTGCTAGGGTGTTGCTAGGTGGTTGCTATGGCGTCCTAGACGTTTGCTAGAGTGTTGCTAGGTGGTTGCTATGGAGTTCTAGGTGGTTGCTAGGGTGTAGCTAGGTGGATGCTTTGGAGTTATAGCTGGTTGCTAGGGTGTTGCTGGGCATTTGCTATGGAGTTCTAGATGGTTGCTAAGGTGTGGCTAGGTGGTTGCTATGGAGTTCTAGATGGTTGCTGGGGTGTTCCAGGTGGTAGTTATGGAATAGTAGATGGTTGCTAGGGAGTTGATGGGTTGTTGCTATGGAGTGTTCCAGGGGTGTTCCAGGTAGTTGACAGTGTTCCAGGTGGTTGCTTTGGAGAACTAGATGGTTGCTAGGGAGTTGATAATTGTTTGTTATGGAGTGTTCCAGGGGTGTTCCAGAGGGTTGCTAGAGTGTTACTAGGTGGTTGCTACAGAGTACTAGATGGTTGCTAGAGTGTTGCTAGGTGGTTGCTATGGAGTACTAGATGGTTGCTAAGGAGCTGATATGTGGTTGCTATGGAGTGTTCCAAGAGTGTTCCAGGTAGTTGCTAGAGTGTTGCTAGGTGGTTGCTATGGAGTACTAGATAGTTGCTAGGGTGTTCTAGGTGGTTGCTATGGAGTACTATATGGTTGCTAGGAAGTGGATATGTGGTTGCTATGGAGGACTAGATGGTTGCTAAGGTGATCCAGGTGATTGCTAGGGTGTTGCTACGAGGTGGCTATGGAGTGTACCAGGAGTGTTCCAGGTAGTTGCTAAAGTGTTGCTAGGTGGTTGCTATGGAGGACTAGATGGTTGCTAGGGTGTTCCAGGTGGTTTCTAAACCTAAGCTTAAGTTGAAAATTAAGCCTAAACTGAAGCTTAATCTGAAAATTAAGCCTAAACTGAAAATTAAGCCATAGCCTAAGCTTAAGGCTTAGGCTTACTTTTCAGCTTAGCCTTAAGCTTAGGCTTAGGCATTATTTTCAGCTTAACCTTAAGTCTAATCTTAGGCTTAATTGTCAACTTAAACTTAATCTGATAATTAAACCTAAACTTAAACTTGAGCTGAAAACGTAGCCTAAGATGAAAATTAAGCCTATGACTAAGCTTAAACTGAAAATTAAGCCTAAACTGAAAATTAAGCTAAAAAATAAGCCTAAGGTTAAAGTGAAATTTGTCTAAGACATTAATTTTAGCTTAAGCTGAATATCAAGCCTAAGCTGATAATTTAGCCTAAACTTATTTTTAAGTTGAAAATTAAGCCTGAGGCTTAGGCTTAATTTTCATCTTAAACTTAAGCTTAGGCTTAATTTTCAGCTTAGGCTAAGTTTTCAGCTCAAGCTTAAGTTTAGGCTTATTTTTCAGGTTAACGTAAGCTTAAGATAAGGTTTAATTTTCAGCTTGAGCTCAAGCTTAGGCTTAGGCTTTATTTTGAGCTTAATTTTCACCTGAAGCTTATAATTAGGCTTAATTTTCAGCTTAGGCTCAAGCTTAGACTTAATTTTCAGATTAAGTTTAAGCTTAGTTTTATACTCAATTTTCAGTTTAAGCTTCAAATGAAGCTTAGGCTTAATTTTCATCTTAAAAATTACATTAGGCTTAATTTTCAGTTTAAGTTTAAGATTAGGCTTAATTTTCATTTTAAGATTAAGCGTCAATTTAATTTTCAGCTTAAGTTTAGGCTTAATTTTCAGTTTAAGATAAAGATTAGGCTTAACTTTCAGCTTAAGCTTAATCTTAGATTTAGGCATAATTTTCATTTTTAAATTAAGTTTAGGCTTAATATTCAGCTGAAGTTTAAGCTTAGGCTTATGCTTAATTTTCAGCTTTAGCTTCAAATTAAGTTTAGGATTAATTTTCATTTTAAAATTCAGATTAGGCTAAGTTTTCAGTTTAAGCTTAGGGTTAGGCATAATTTTCATCTTATGCTTAAGCTTAGGCTTAATTTTCAGCTTAAGTTTAACCTTATGCTTAGGCTTAATTTTCAGATTGACCTTAAGCTTTAGCTCAGGCTTAATTTTCATCTTAAGCTTAATTTTAGGCTTAGGCTTAATTTTCAGCTTAAGCTTTGGAATAGGCTTAATTTTACGTTTCAAATTAAGCTTAGTCTTATAATTTTAAGCTTAAGCTTAGGCTTAGGTTTAATTTTAAGATTATTATTAAGCAGGGTTAGGGTTAAGGTCAGGTTTGCGTTAGGGTTAGGTTTAGGGGGTTAGGGGGTTAGGGTTAGGGTGCTAGTGAGGTGACTGATTCTGCCGTTGGCAGGGATCGACCATCTAGGGCGGTCACGGACACGGGTCATTCGGTTATTGAGAGGGATTCATAGTTGATTTGCCAGAGAGATGTCCATGAAGTTCCCTGCAGCCACAGAGTCCTGCAGGGCTTGTAAGTGCATGATGTTCTGCACCTCAGGAGATGACTGAGGGGAGTAGGACGCAAAAATACTGGAACCTTGGGAGTCACAGTCCTCCCCTCTCTGGACAGGCTCGAGCTGTTCCCAACAGCTCTGGACAAAATGTTCTGTAGTGACCTGGTTGTCCGCAGTAGAGGCAGCATCTCTCTCTCATCCTACGCTCTCGCACAGCCTGCGTGAGTCGTGTCCCGCCCAACTGCATTGGCAACTCCAGAGGTTCTTGGGAACCCTCTGGCAATATTGGGGGAGTCCGGTGTCAGGAAGACTGTTGTACACTCAGCGGTGCTTTCTTTGCCTCGGCGTCCGTTGTCTAGCTGAGGTCGCTCATCCCTTCCCTGGATGCTTCCACGTCCTTGATTGCATCTTTTCAGACCATGCTGGAAGGCTGTGATGACTGTTTCAGAAATCCACCGACTCTCTGCTGCAAGGGTTTGGAAAGCGATGGTGTAGTCCGCAACACTGAGGACGAAGCCTGTGAAGTTTGTTGTCTGCTTCACTACCGCTGATTGGGTGGTTGAAGACCCTCCGCAGCTTATCGGTGGAGAGTTGGTAGCTGAAGCATTCGGGTCTCTGCTGTTCCAAGATGGCGGTGACCCAACTGCAGCCTCCTGGCCAGCCAAAGCTGTGTGAAGATGGTCACGCTTGGTGGGGTGGACGCTGGATCCATTTCATGACAGAGTCGTGCTGTTAGGAATCCCACCTTGAGCCTGGGAGGCTGCAGTAATGGGTTGGTGGTCATTTCTCGTGGACCACTGGGAGAGCTTGGTTAACAAGAGTGAATCCAATTGCTGTAACCACACAAAACAGATGTTTGAAAAGGTTGTCCAAGCTTTACTTGAGGGTTTGTCGAGAAAACCGGCAGTAGGTCATAACAAGGATCAGTCCAGAAACACAGGCGAATGTTCAAAGAGCAAAGTCCTAAACATCGGAATCCAATGTCAGGCAATATGGTCAAATGCACTTCGAACAAACAACAAGAGTACACACATACTTAGCAAGTACAAACTCGAAGACTGAGGACTTGAGAACAAATGGACAGGGCTATAATACACAGAATTTTATATGATACAGGTGATATTAACAACAAATTACAAATGGGACTCATTACACAACGCATTGGGAATTTGTCTGAACCTTGGTGAGAGTTCCAGAGAGAAAGTGTGGGGGATCCCTCTAGTGGCTCAGTGGGAAAGACAGGATACCTCACACCTTGATGTCCAAACACATAGATTCTGTCCAGCCTCGCCATTGAAATAGCATTATCCCTATAGTATGTCCAAGTATATTGTTTCTGCTGCCCATGGACATGTCTCCAGACATCACATAATTCATGAGTCTCAATAATCTTACAAATCATTCTACTGGATGGTGCATGTGGCTCATTGTGATTCCTATTAAGTTCATACTGTGCTGTAATATTAAAATCTCGACAAACAATACAATTAGTCATCAGTGCAGCATTTAGCTAATATGTCAAGTTTATTTAAAAATAGCATTCACTCTGACCCATATGTTGGGGCATAGACATTAATAAAAACAATATTCATATTCGGACGGAGTGTAGCACAGTGGGTAAGGAACTGGGCTTGTAACCGAAAGGTCGCAGGTTCGATTCCTGGGTGAGGACACTGCCGTTGTACCCTTGAGCAAGGTACTTAACCGGAATTGCTTCAGTATATATCCAGCTGTATAAATGGATACAATGTAAAAGTTGTGTAAGTCGCTCTGGATAAGAGCGTCTGCTAAATGCCTGTAATGTAATGTAATGTAATATTCAAATTACCACCTTCAAAAGTTTACCCCTCACCATCTCTTCCACACCACATGAGAGGGGAGAGAGGGATTTTGAAATCAAAATAGCCACACCTGCACTGGTTGAGCTCTTATGATTAAGAAAAATGTCACCCTCCCACTCTTTCCTCCAATCAACCTCATTTGTTGAGTCACTATGTGTTTCCAGCGCAAACATCAAAATGCTTTTGTTTTATTAATTGGAAGATATTTCCTCTCTTTACGCTGTAATGTGCCCCATTTTGATTATTGGTTGCAATCCTAGCCTCCTAGTGCTCCTAGCTGCTATCCTAGTGTTTCTGACAACTATGAAAATCAGACAGCACAAAAAAAGCATGAGAGCTCAGCATATTCTTGTTCATCATCATTTTGCTTTAGTAGGTATATTGCCTTGTACAAGTTACAAGCCTATATATCTCAGGATGAGGGAAAGTTTGGGGCTATTATTGTAGTAGAATTATTTACAAATGCGTACGTACATCTGTAAATGTGTACGCAGATCAGTCAGTGCGTACACAAATCTGTAAGTGCGTACACAAATCTGTAAATGCGTACACAGATCTGTAGGGTAGACTGTAAGCACTTTATGGGGAATTACACCTACTGATGTTTCTGTCTGTCGGGCCACAGATTCTCATCCACATCACAACGGATAGATTCCCTGGCAATGTAGTGCTGAATGAATCTTTTGGAAGTCTTATCCAGCCTCCGCTGTGATGTCCTCACCTGTTGCATCCATGGCTGCCAGCAGGGTCATCTGAGTATGTGGCTGGCGATCGTAAACCTTCCACCTCCATGCTGAGTAAAACTCCTCAATTGGTTAATGGAATTCCATCAGCATCCTGACGGTGTTTGCGCGATGGAAAATCACATCATTATCTCAAACTACCTCATAAATCATCTCGAATCACAGCCCTCTCATCACCAGGGATGAGATCCCTGTAGAGGGTGTCTAAGAAGGTGAGGAGATGCAAAAAACATTACTTATTAGAAGATTCAAATGTCTGGCCTCTCTCATTGACAGCAGCCACCATAACCCAGGTGAATCTATTTACAGATCTGTATACACATTTACATATTTATGTATGCATTTGCAAATAATTCTGCTACAATAATAGCCCCATAGGTAAGCCCCTTCCACTTTGATTTTCATGTGAACCTTACTGAGTTAACAAATAAATTTATATTTGGGAAATGATCCATATTTTTAACCCCATTTAGATTTTCATTTGCCCTTTCTTCCTCCCCCATATTTTCCTCTATAACCGACTTTTCAGACATGTCAATGCCAGGATCTGCATTGCTTCCCTGTCAACCTTTCAGCATTTCCCCAGTTCCCAGTGATTATTCCCCGCGGTGTCTGATGTGGACGCTTCTTAAACAGACGGTTCAGGCGTTATGTAGCCAATTCACTGTTATCTGCTCACTCTTTGTGCAAGCAGGACCGAGCTAGATGACCTTCCCCTTTGCACTCAAAACACTGCATCCACGGTGTAGTCAAAATTATCAATCCGAAATTTAAAAGACAGCATAATGGGGTTAAAAGATCTGTAATGGGGTTTAGGATCATTTACACTACACCTTCCTGGACTTTTTATCTCCAGGCAGGTTTGTCCCGAGCTAGGTCCCAGCTTATCAAATGAAATCCAATGCTCCTTGTAGCGCTTTGGGGTCAACTTGCGCTCGCATGGCCAGTTCATTTGAGCTTTGCCTTCGCAAGCAGGGTGGGGATGCTGTGAGTATTGGCCTTGACTTCAGTGTCAGGGATTCTGTCCTGCAACTTGATCCTTAGCAGTTTCCTCGACAGCTCAGGTGGAGGTGGTTCAATCTCATGGCACTGGAAGACTGTCCAGGATTTACACCCATACAGAAGAGTTGGTTATACGACAGTCTAGTAGACCTTCAGTTTTGTCGCCTGCTTGATGCATCTTTGAACTCCTGGCTTCTAATAACCACAGAGACTGGAAGAGGTCAGTCAGTTTCTCGGCTAAGCGAGGCCCTCCAGCCTTGTAGAATTCTGCTGGGATGAAGTCACCAAGTATCATGAGTTTGTCATAGCTGGCCGTGGCAGCAGGTCAGCATAAAACTTTTTTTTTGTTTTGATCTCATCAGAGTTGGGTCATGGTAGAAGCATAGGCACTAATGACGCCTATCCCAAACGATGGAGCTTTAGGGTCATTGAGCTGTCGTTTATACCCTTGGGTAGGCTTGCCAGTTGGTTGACCAGGCGGTTTTTTACTGCAAAACCAACGTCTCTCCTCCTACCCTCGTACGCTCCAGAAGAACGTGTAACCTGCACCCACTTCAGCGGGGACTGACAGCCACCATGTACTCTTTTTATCGGCGTAACTAGTTTTCCATTCCGAGATAAAGCCTGTGTTAACACTTCATTTGTTACCATCAGCGGCATATTTGACAACGTGATCCTTCTCGCTGGATTAACGAGAGGAAGTATAAGGTGAAAGTTTCTTCCATTTTTTGTGGAGATTGAGCGCATAGTCAACAAGCGTGGAGCCTCGTCTGGTACTCGCAACAGCTCCCAGTGGCATTCGCGCTGACAGGGAAACACAGGGACAAACAACAGATCAAACAACAGCGGTATGGAAATAACATTACAAGAATGCTCAGAATAAGTGCCAGGAAATTGATTCTGTTACGCAGAATCAGTAGGCAGAAATGAACTCTGGGTTGTGACAGACCGGCAGGAGCATCGAGTCGGCATCCCCGGAAGGAGCGTGATTACGTAAGTTCCCGGTTCCTTTTTAAATCCTGGCTTTTGGGTGTGTGGCAAATCATGTGGGGTGATCCACCGCCATCAGGTCAATTGGTGGTGATAATTCAATCAAGTCTTCAGTGATGTCAGAGGAAGGATGAAAAAGAGACAGGGATGAAAAAGAACCAAAACAAACAGCATGGCACATATATACAGAGGCAAAGTGTCCGTTGTTAGTCCGTGGGTGACATTTATAGTAACAATTACCAAGGATCTTGTGTTATGCTGTTTTTAATTAAATAATTCAAATGGGAATTTAAAAAGTTCTGAAAATATTTCAGTTCCATCCGTAGAATAAAGCATTTTATGGCTCCATCGCATGTGGTAACGTTGCCAAAACAGGCAAGAAAAAATGCTCTTCAATTTGGAAAGATAATGTAGCCTATGACTGTCAAAAAAACTGATCTCATACTGGTTTTATTAAATACATTTTGTGTTTTGATCGCACGATCACAGTAACGCTATATTAGCTAGCCTATTGCCTAATGCTGATTATTAGACAACTTTTGCTATTACCAAACATGTGTTGTATCATGCTGTCATAATTAAACGTGGGTATTTTCTTCTGAAAATATTTTGGTTACACCTTAGAAAATAACATTTTACGGTGGAACATGTAAGTTAAAACAAGGAGATCATACCTGCCATTAAACAAACTCAATGAAACACCATCATAGGCTAAACTAAATCCTATGAAATTTGCCTCAATTGCAGACTGAACATGGAGCCTATGAGGCTATTCCAACATTACCCGCCCGGTGCAATCAGCTGAGAGGAATGAGGAATTCACAATATTCAATGTTTCATTTTAACCACTAGCCATTAAGATGATGTTGTCGAATAACCAGCACGACCATATTGTTGACTATGGAAAACACTAAGCCAGATAGCTAGACAATTGTCATTCTAGTTTGACTAAATGAACGCATTTCATGTTGTGATCGTACAAACACGGTAACTTTACAATTTAGTCCGTGCTGAAGGGCACTAGAAGCGGACTAAGATGTTTCCGTGTGATGACATATGGTGAGTCCGTTCTCATAATGTCCAAATATTTTACATGGTTTAAATAACTGGAAATAAGAACTGTCAAATGGACTCAACATGACATCACACGGAAACATCTTATTCGGATATTTTAAGGAGCTCTCGCTAGCTCTCGTCAATGCTGACTAAAATATCTGGCAGGGATACCAGACAGCGACCAGAGCCGCCATAAAGTCCTGCCAGGAAATCTTATCAGCCACTCGATCACCCGCCTGTACACCCGCCAAGGATTAGCCGCCAGTGCTCCACCCGCCACAAAATCCTCCCAGGGCACACGCCAGTCTCACTGTCGGGAGAAGCCGACAGGCAGGAGCACCCGCCAGCCACAGGCGGCCGCCATCTGCCACAAAATGATTCAACCGCAACTGAACTTTTATAGAGCCATGATCTGCTTCCTTCCATCAAACTGATGCAATTACCACTGTAAGATGTTGGCACTTGTATACCGAGTCATTTATGATTGTGTAAAAGTTAGAATTAAAGGTCGATGGTTACAACCTAGCACGTAGCTACGTTTAGATAACACCCTTAGTGCTCCGTATTAGGCTAACAATAAGCCGGGCGTAATGCTAGCATCATGGGATTAAATGAATAAATTAAATATAATTCATATTTTAATCTGTTTAGTTAAATATACATTATTCACTGTAGCCTTACAATAGGCCTAGTCTATAAAGTAGGCAGTATACTTCGTAAGAAGTAGAACGTTTTGAGCAAAACGAACCAATGAGAACAACTGAAAAACACCGTGTTCGTACGGTGCAGTGTGCGACGCCCTCCAGGGAAAACTTCTTTCTTGTTCTCCGACCTCCCCCTCTCAGCTATTGGTCCAAATATCACATGGTTATACGTCACGGTTCAGAGTTCAGAAGGAAGACTTCACATGCTAATGTACAAAGAGTCAACGCCAATCTCTCTTCTGTAGAAATGGGAATTCTGTGAGTTCCCGCATGTTTGATGAATGGTGCTAATCGTTTCAGCAAGTCATCAAAACGCCTAGCACACATTCGAAAATAAGAGAACGTGATTTCTTCAGCCTTTAACTGTGAAATGTGGCCATGGTAAATGCTGCCCGACTGCAGCCCTCCTTTTCCAAGATTCTGATGACGACCTTTAAAACAGAAAACACAAGTCCCCATTGCGCATCACTGTTATTGTTTATCATGTGACCAAAATCAGGCAGCAATTCAATTGTTCTAAAACAAGAGAACATCCATTGCATCTCAAAATTATAGGCTACCTCTCTGTGTCTGGTTGTGTTTATTTGGTTCTTTGTTTGTATATGATGTAACTATGTCACATTTCCTAAGTTTTGTTTTCATTAGTTAGTGGTTTGTCCCTTTTTTGTAAAGCACATTTAATTTTCACCTGTTGAAAAAAATGTGCTATATAAATAATGTTTGATTTGATGTCACATTTCCTAACAATTTTGTTTTTATTATATTTACAGAGATGCTGATTAGGAAACACAGCCTAGTTCACCACTAGCTAAGAGGCCAGAGCAGGCGTCGCATATAGTTTACTTCAATAAATGTTCCAAAATCAAAAGATGTCTTTGTTTCTATCTTCTAAATGGCTCATTGAGTCTTTGTCTTAGTGGTGGGGAGGCATGCGGCCAGGTGTGAATAGCCTACTTAGCTGGCAGGTCCTCCTACGCAATGCATATTATTACAGACAGGCCATTTGCCCTCCCATTCTCACCTGGTGTTGAAAAATAGTAGTCACAACACTAACTTTTAGCAATTTATTTTATATTTCTCACTGAATTTGCTAAAATATTTTGTCATCTTTTGATACCCAAGACCTTGATGAACACATTTCTGTGATCCAAAAACTTAGATACTATTGTTTAGTGTGTTTTATTACAACATTCCTGTGCATGTTAAAAACTACTGTTTACAGTTTGTGTTTTTAGAGCAATTTACAATCCACATATGATTATGACCTACTTACTGCTGCCATATTATTGTAGCTGGGTTTGTGCTGAAAACAAAGATATGAAACACTTTGGAATCACTGCATATAAAGTTGATGAAATTTACACGAATGTCAGAGCATGGCACAATCACCGGTGTGCCTCATTT
>CAAKMX010030192.1:2500-11992 GCA_901111305.1 Anguilla megastoma
TTGTGTGTGTGTGCCTGAGGGAGAGTGAGAGAGAGAGTGTGTGTCCGTGCGTGTGTGTGCGCGCGCCCAGCTCTGCAGCTCCACCTGTGTGCCGAGGATGCAGAAGGCCAGAAAGGTAAGAGGTCAGCATATCCAGCATCTGTATTAGTCTGTGGGCAGTGACAGCCGCAGTGTCCACTCACTGTGCACCAAACACCCATCAGTCTGTCATACTGCAGTACACACACACTCTCTCTCTCTTTCTCTCTCTCACACACGTGCACAGGCAGAAACACGCACACACTGCCCTTATCCCTCAAACACTGTTATGCCAGGAAACACGTTTGTGATTTCTCCAGTGACTTAGTGACTCTGTGACAGCCCTGCTTAAGAACAGCTATTCTGCAGGCACATCCTTGAGAAAAAGCAGGACGGCCTTTCCGCAACCCCGGTGAAATACGACGCTCCCAGAGGAAGAAAAAAAAAAAAAACAATAAGCGGCAGACGGAACATTTTTCCGTCCTCGACGTCGCACGTTCCTCGCGACTCCGCTCGCGGTCGTTGCTGAGATTAATAGAGATGTACTCGCGCTCTCCTTTCCCATTGGCCGCTCGGGGGAACCGTTTTAACAGCAAAAGGTTAAGAGGGGGAAAAATGTCTCGTCCTGAGCACAGCGAGACATTTCATCATTCTGAAGCCGCAATGAAACACGTCCGAGCGCGGAGAAAACTTAAACGGGATTCGCTGATGTTTTAAGAACTGTCGGACACGCGAACGCGCGCCAGCGCAGATGAGCGCTTGTTTATTTATTTTTTTGGTGTAATAAAGGAAGTGGGTCGCAGTGACGGAAAATTAACATCCTGTCTGCCGTAACAGACACCGGATCCGCACGCCGCTTATCTAGCTCATATCAACTTGCCAGCTACAAAACGCGAGTTAACTTTCCACGTAAATAAAGACGAACGGGCTGACTGATTTTTGGCAGGGGAGAGCGTATGCGTCCTGGTCTGCTGTACGTCCAGTCCTACGAACTCCACGGAGAATACATGTACCGTGTTTACTCCCAAAGACTAAAGCTGTATGTTTTTGGGTAGCATGCTTTATGTTCCTTCAGCATGAGTGCACATTTATAACAGATGAAATAAATAACAAAGCGGCAGGTAAAGTCAGCGGGGTTCTAATACAAGATTCAATAACTTTATTGTCCATTAATGCAGGCAATAATGACATAAGACAATACAGTACATACAAGAACATCAAATGCACACAAAAAGACAACACAGTACATGTAGTAAAATCTCATGCAGTGAAAAGGTAAAATGCAGTAAAAAGTGGTGTACTAAACAGGAGTAAGAGTTAAAAGTTAAGAAGTTAAAAAGTTGACCAGCGGCAATTAAAAATTAAATATTAAATACAAAGTGCTGTGTGCTAGCTCAGCTCAGTAAGTCCATAGGTTCCTCTCTAGTTGCTGTTGAGCTGCGCAATGGCAGTGGGGATACAGGATTTTTTAAAACACCACTTCCGTGCACAGGGGACTCTGAACCTCCGCCCCGACGGCATCATCTCGAAAGAGGTATGAAGGGGGTGATGGGAAGTGTCATGAAGGATTTTGTTGGCCATTCTGTTTCCTGCTTTTGCATGATGCTCTGGGAGCTGGATCTGTGTGCAGCCCGTGATTTTGGTTCCCTGGTTGACCACTCCGGAGAGTTTGGCTTTGCTCCTCACAGACAAGTGACCAAACCAGGACACAATGTTGAAGGTTAGTACACGTTCAATCAGAGCTTGGAAGACACTGCTCAGGATCTCTTTTTTTCACATTGAACCCTCTAAGTTTCTGCAGCAGAAAAACTCACTGCTGGGCCTTCTTATATATAGTCTCCCCATGCCCTGAGAAAGAGAGGCTCTGGTCTATTTCAGTGCCAAGGTATTTAAAACAGGGTACTTTCTCCACTTCTTGGTCATTCATCTGCAGTGGCTTTGACAGTGGGTGGGGCATGATGGTCTTGTTGCCTCTCAGGCACATCTCCTTGGTCTTATTCACGTCGAGTTTAAGATTGCTCTTATCAAACCACACATGTGTTCAAAGACTGAACATTGGTCAGGCGAGCTACCAGCTGTAATTGTGGACACCTGGTCACTACAACTAAATCAACGTGCCAAATCTGCTTCGTGTTAAGAAGGAAGGAACCCTGCTCTCCGATACACAAGTCAGCGAAAATGCACAGAAAAACCAACCACTCTAAAACTCAATGAAGAACTGAGGGAAAGATGTAGGGTTGACAATAAGAAACGTTTAAAAGAAGAAGAAAAAAACACGGAAACTTAGAAACACCTGTTTTCAACAACGTGGTTGAAAGCGCAGCGTGCACGTGGGTCTATCAGAACCAGGCTTTAAAGCCCCCGTTTAGAGACGCGTGGTTTTACGCAACCGCAGGTGCGCATCCTGAGACACACGCAGTTATCGGCTTCCAGCTGACCTCAGAGAAGCACGCCAGCACGTCGCCAATCTCCTCCGGCGACGCAGGTTCTGCGTCATGAATAATAATTCGCTCGTGAATAAATAGCAGAGCGCTAGCCGGTAGGTAAACCGTTCCTCTATAGTCTATATAGGAAGGCGAAATTGAACGCACGCGCTGTGCAAGCGGAGCTCTGCTGCGTGTAGACATTCCGATCGGGTCTTTCGCGGCTCGGATGTGAGGAATAATACGCACGGTAAAAAAAAAATCCGTTACCTCCCTCACGCGCGCGGTCCCAGGCGACCAACACAAGCGCAGTTCACGGCGCCTTCAACGAAGGAACCGCTTAACACCGCTAATGTAGGCCAGTGTAGTTCAGCGGTGTCCTGTCCAAGCAGCGCAAACAGTCATTATGAATACTGTAGCTGTGAAGTGTGAAAACAGTCACCCTTTGACGGTTGCCCTGGATAATGTGATCTAGAGCAAAAGGAAATGAAAGTTCATTGGTAACACGCTGATGGAATATGGAACCAAGATCTGACTAAAACGATAGGCAAAACACTTTCAAAAAAGACTTTCAAGAGACAAAGTGCATTATTAGACCAAATGAACAGAAAATATACAATAAAATTATCTTGTAAACGTATTATAAACTAGTTGTATGCAAACAAGCAAGAATCTAGTTCGGCTGAGGATCGCCTTTGAACAGCAGACGAAGTGCAGGCGGGCATCTGCCAAAGATTAGCACTGAGCGCAGGAAAACGTTCAGTGATGTTCAGCGTTTGTTTAACTCTTAACAGATATTACACGCGTCTCCATCGGCATAACACACAGCCTGTCGGAGTCGATTCAACACTGAATCACTGAGTTGATTTTTTTTACTTGACGCGCTGTGGCCCTGAATTCAGGTAATGTGACAGAGATAAAATGGAGTTCCACTGTAGAACTGACAATCAAACCTTACGTTCCACTTCCCCTTACTGCTGTTAGTGTTCCATTACGGATAGACGAACAAATAACTCAGGAGCCCGGTTTCGGGAGGAGGAGGGGGAGGGGGGGAGGGGTTATCTGGGTAAACAGAGCGTGCGGCCAGTGAGCCAGCGTTCCGCTTCAGAGCTAGCCTGGAGCACAGAGCAGTCAGTCACGCACGCACCCCGTGCCCGGGGTTCGTTTATACGGCCCGCCTTTCCCCTTCGAGCGAGGCGTAGATACGGACTGCTCCGGGGCGGGGCCGTCTGGCGCGTCGGACCCAGACGGGCGCGGCGGCGGCGGCGTCGGAGAGAGCGCAAGGCGGAGGCAGCGCTGGCTCTCCGCGGCCAGGCGGCCGGGGCGAACGCGTGTACGCTCGCGGCGGGCTGCGCCTGCCATCTGTCCGCGGCGCGGCGTTGGTTAATTAAGGAGGAACCCGCCGTGCCTCAGAGAGGAACAGGCTGGATCCACAGCTACATGTCCAGCCTGTAGACATGAGCCCCTCAAGCGCTTTATGAACCAATGAGCGATGGGCTCTTAAACACATGTACTGATACATACGCACACACACGCACACATAGACACGTACACACATACGCACACACACACATACACATACACACACACACACAGACACAGACACATACACACACATACATATACACACACACACACACACACGCACACACACACACACAGACACACACACACACAAAATCAATGAAAGGCCTTTCTCTCTGCAGACTGGGTTATTGATAAAGCGCAGCATGCAGTGATTGGCACAAGCTCCTGTTGGCTTCACCGTGAGTGATGTGGCTCTACTGAACCGGGCTTTGACCCGCGAGGTCTCACCGCCTGCAAAGCCACGCTGTCCGTCAAACGCAGCCCCGCCCACTCCGCAATGCCACGCTGTCCGTCAAACGCAGCCCCGCCCACTCCGCAATGCCACGCTGTCCGTCAAACGCAGCCCCGCCCACTCCGCAATGCCACGCTGTCCGTCAAACGCAGCCCCGCCCACTCTGCAATGCCACGCTGTCCGTCAAACGCAGCCCCGCCCACTCCGCAATGCCACGCTGTCCGTCAAACGCAGCCCCGCCCACTCTGCAATGCCACGCTGTCCGTCAAACGCAGCCCCGCCCACTCTGCAATGCCACGCTGTCCGTCAAACGCAGCCCCGCCCACTCCGCAATGCCACGCTGTCCGTCAAACGCAGTCCCGCCCACTCTGCTCTGTGCCAGCGTGCTCAGTGTGCTCAGTGTGCTCAGCGTGCTCAGTGTGCCAGCGTGCTCAGTGTGTCAGTGTGCTCAGCATGCTCAGCGTGCTCAGTGTGCTCAGCGTGCTCAGTGTGCTCAGCGTGTTCAGTGTGCTCAGCGTGCTCAGCATGCTCAGTGTGCTCAGCATGCTCAGCGTGCTCAGTGTGCTCAGTGTGCTCAGCGTGCTCAGTGTGCTCAGCGTGTTCAGTGTGCTCAGCGTGCTCAGTGTGCTCAGCGTGTTCAGTGTGCTCAGCGTGCTCAGCATGCTCAGTGTGCTCAGCATGCTCAGTGTGCTCAGTGTGCTCAGCGTGCTCAGTGTGCTCAGCGTGCTCAGCGTGCTGTGTACTCAGCGTGCTCAGCGTGCTCAGCGTAGGGCTTCTGTGCGCTCTGCCCCTCCGGCCCTTTCCGCTCGCTCGCTGTCTTATTAATAACATCCGGCTCCTGGCGTTCTCTCTGCCGATGACATAACCACAGCTCTTTGTGTCCTTTCCACTCTGTACTCAACAGTGTTCTTTTACCTCCTCCCCCCTGCCCGCTCCCACCCCCCCGCCCCCCCCCCAGTAAAACACACAGGAGACACAGAGTTTGACAGCACGCAGCGCAATCCCAGTGTTAAAATCAACAGCGCTGTATCAACACTAACCGTGTTCACGCAGGTCCGTTACCGACTCTACTGGAGTTAAAAGTACTCTACGCTCAACATTTTCAGAGCATAGTCAATGTAAAGGGTTCGAGGGGTTCCCCAGGGGCTCACCAGGGGTCCCAGAATGAAAGTGCAAAGGTCGAAGGTGATGGTGTGACCGGCCCTGCTTTGAGATCGGAAAGGGCCTGAAAAACACATCTGCTGCAGGATGGCGTGAAATTATAAAATCGCAACCGTCCCGTTGAGACAGAAGCTTCCTCTTGCATATCAAACACAAGCGCATTCACTGTCCGGCAACGCAGTACTTACTCGTTATTAATTAAGCATGAATGACTGCATCATAATCTGAGGCGTTATCTGAACGCCGTGGGTAGATTCAGTGGAGGACAGGACAGATCTGAAACACGCAGATGTGCTGACTGGTCTCTAGGGGGAATGATCGCTCCCCCTGAGGGGGTACCAAGCACACCTGGACCCAACGCGTATCACACATACTAATATCTCCAGGTGAGAATCGAAGGCACTTTTGCCAGTTCCTCATAATAAAAAGTGCATTAATGTGAAAGAATTTAGTTCTGAATATCGGGGAAAATACGCATTTTAACATTTAACTGCAATCTGGAGGAATCTAAATGGCTATTTTTAAAGTATATTTCACTCTGACCTTGAAGTTTCTGACCATTCTGTGTATACGTGGATTTCGGTGAAAGTTCGCAATATGTGTTGTCCACAGTTTCTCAGAACCTCACTGATCGTCAAGGTCAAAGGTCAACAGTCCTAGATATCCTGATGGATTTTTTTTTAGATTCACAGCCTCCAGTTCTGCATGGATTTTGACTGAACTCAAACAGAAATGTTGACCCAAAATGTCCTCCCCCAAGCCCTTTTTTTTTTTTTTTTTTTTTACTTTTTTAACTCACCTATTGGGTTATTCGAGGTTCACGACATGACACACAACCTTGGCCGTTTGACTGAACTCACAAACATTTCCTGATCTGTCCCCGCTGATTCTCTAGACAAACGGGCAAATGTAAGGGCTGCAGGCTCCTGTTACAAACAGTCAGGTTTTATTATGACCGGTCCTGGTCCACGTTGAGTGTTGTTACGTAGTCAGAGGCTTTGTTGAGGTGACGACGCCGTTCTTGGCCCTCCGCTGCGAGTGCGTTTGTTCTGTTCAGTTTCTGGTGCGCGCCCTCGTGTCCGTGTGCTGTAAATCTCCGGCCCTCGTGTCCGTGTACTGTAAATCTCCGGCCCTCGTGTCCGTGTGCTGTAAATCTCCGGCCCTCGTGTCCGTGTGCTGTAAATCTCCGGCCCTCGTGCCCGTGTGCTGTAAATCTCCGGCCCTCGTGTCCGTGTGCTGTAAATCTCCGGCCCTCGTGTCCGTGTGCTGTAAATCTCCGCTCCCGGCGCGACGGCGTTAGAAACGCTTACGTGACCCGCTTCTCCGGGCCCTTTCATTTTTAAAGGCGGGCCGAGGCCTCTCTCTCCGGCGGGTTAGGAGTTCGCTCGTGCGGAACAACCGAAGCGCGTCCGTGATCGGGGCGAGCCGATGGGGGACGAGCACTCTGCGCCGGGCGACGCGCCGGGGATAAAAAAACGCGCCCGGCCGACTCGAGACCCGACCCGAAGCGGGGAGAACCTACCGCGTTCTGCCAAGAGGAGAGAGCACTCGCTGGAGGTCAGCTCTGTGCCGGGGGCGGAGTCAGCCCAGTGCCGGGGGCGGAGTCAGCTCAGTGCCGGAGGGCGGAGTCAGCTCAGTGCCGGGGGCAGAGTCAGCTCAGTGTCGGGGGGAGGAGTCAGCTCTGTGCCTGGGGCGGAGTCAGCTCAGTGCCGGAGGGCGGAGTCAGCTCAGTGCCGGGGGGCGGAGTCAGCTCAGTGCCGGGGGCGGAGTCAGCTCAGTGCCGGGGGGCGGAGTCAGCTCAGTGCCAGGGGCGGAGTTCACAGTTTTCAGGGCTCAGTGCATTGTGGCAGTTTTCAGCGCTGTTGTGCGTTTGTGTATACGGTGTGTGCATGCTGATGTCTCAGGTCATGTTCTATCACAACCGTACAGCAAGGAGCGGCTTTGGTTCTCGTTGCATTTGCGTAATTACTGTATCGCCAGTGATGCACAGGAAACTCTTTGGTGTTAAATTAACTCTGATAGGGTGCATTTTATCCCTCTTCTACTTACAAACTATGTTAGAGTTAAACAAACTCTGAGCATTTTACTCTGAGTTTTACTCATTGGAATTGAGTTGGTATTGGATGATTCTTTGTATGTATCGTATATGGAAACGATGTCAAGCACTGAAACCTCTGTTTTGTTATTTGCATATTTTCTATATCCAGATACATTTTTTAATAACACCTGCTTTCGTATGCATTTTTTGTCTGGAGGTGGGACTGCCTATGAGTTTCATCATTTTATTGTGTGTTCTAAGCTATGAAATGACTGGCCAGCTCTCCAGCCCAAACACCACAGGAAACTACAAACGTTAGCACTGGCAACAAAATCTATTGAATACGTCTAAATATTTCAGATTTTTTGCTGTCAGCGCAGGTCTACTGTTTTGAAGACATGGCCCCACTTCATTATATACATTTTTAATAGCACAAGCACACAGAGAAGAGATGCATCGGGTCAGATAGCTTGCTGTGCAGATAACAGAAAATTTGAACCTGCTAGCCGCATGAAAAACGAAGATCAGAGTTCTCCCCCTTTCGTTTAGGTTGTGTAAGTGGATTTCATCACAGGTGTTTCTGGCCTTGCCAACCTTCAGACACCTCATGCAACAGCCCGAGCTCAGCCGTGCTGTTGCACACACACACACGCACACACACACACACACACGCGCACGCACGCACACGCACGCACGCACACACAGGCGCACACACACACACACACACGCACGAACACGCACACGCACACACGCACACACACGCGCATGCACACACATGCACACGCACACATGCGCACGCACACACACGTGCATGCACACACACGCACACACACATGCACGCGCATGCACGCACACACACGTACGCACACACACACGCACGCACACAAACACACACACGCATTCTGGTCCCTGCAGGACGGTGGCAGTCGGGGAAAACGTTCAACTCTCTCCGGTCAATCATTTCTCGGAAGCAATGCCTTTTCTATACCCCACTTAACCCCACATATTACCTCACACGTGCCTCACAGCGTGAACGAACACCCGCCGCCGCTGTCATGGAGACCGGCGACCGCACATCACGGGTACAGCCGCGGCAGAACGTCTACGCGGCTTTACACAGGCCTTCGGAGGCGCGCAAACATTAAAAGAGATTCTGAGCAGCGACGGTGGTTTTATTTATTTTTATGTAAACGCAGTTTCTGCAGGTGGTAGGCATTTTGGGGTGACATAGCTCAGGAGGTAAGAGCGGTTGTCTGGTAGTCGGAGGGTTGCCGGTTCGATCCCCGCCCTGGGTGTGTCGAAGTGTCCCTGAGCAAGACACCTAACCCCTAACTGCTCTGGTGAATGAGAGGCATCAATTGTAAAGCGCTTTGGATAAAAGCGCTATATAAACGCAGACCATTTAGGCTTGAGCTGAGTCTGACGCTAATGAAACGAACGATAGGCACCGGGGTTTCACGTTGGCATCTTCGCGCCCGCGTCTCACGGGAGCCCCCGCTGCCGACGGGCACGGAGTTGGCGGTTGAAGAGCTCGGCCGCTTTCCATTCGGTTTTGAATTCAGCCGTGACGCCAGGCCGCTGGGGAGAGCGAGGGGGGGAGGCCGCCGCCACCGCCGCCGCAGTCCGAACCCTCCCCCGGGTTTCGGAGGGGTGCGCGGGTGCTGCGACACGGGCCAAGTGGAACTGGTGCGCCCGCGCGAGAGAACGCGCCTTACAGGTGAAAGAACGCGGCTTACAGGTGCAAGAACGCGCCTTACAGGTGAAAGAACGCTCCTTACAGGTGAAAGAACGCTCCTCACAGGTGAAAGAACGCGCCTTACAGGTGAAAGAACGCACCTTACAGGTGAAAGAACGCTCCTTACAGGTGAAAGAACGCTCCTCACAGGTGAAAGAACGCACCTTACAGGTGAAAGAACGCGCCTTACAGGTGAAAGAACGCATCTTACAGGTGAAAGAACGCTCCTTACAGGTGAAAGAACGCGTCTTACAGGTGAAAGAACGCTCCTCACAGGTGAAAGAACGCGCCTTACAGG
>CAAKMX010030211.1:2500-13926 GCA_901111305.1 Anguilla megastoma
CACAGAGGAGGAGCTGGGCGAGGAAGAGGAGGAGGACGAAGGGGTAGAGGTCATCGAGGAGGAACCCTTTCTCCAGCCGGTAAAAATGCCGTTTTCTGTCCCCCTCTTGCACCAGTGGTCACTGCACTGGTGCTGCATTTTTAAATATAGGTGGGACGGTAGAACTGTTAGAGTGGTTATGTTATTCACAGAGGCGGTGTAGGTCTTTGGGTGTCCTGATTGTCCACATGAATGTGTGTGGAACTGTGGGTGTCGTGATTGGTCACATGAATGTGTGCGAGTCTCTTGGCATCCTGATTGGCCACATGAATGCACGGCTGAGTTCTGTGAGATGGTTCTATAGCGCTACAGGCTAGTCGCTACAGCAGCTCAGGTCTGTAGTGCTACAGGCTAGTCGCTACAGCAGCTCCGTTCTGTAGCGCTACAGGCTAATCGCTAGAGCAGCTCAGTTCTGTAGCACTACAGGCTAGTTGCTAGAGCAGCTCAGTTCTGTAGCGCTACAGGCTAGTTGCTAGAGCAGCTCAGTTCTGTAGCGCTACAGGCTAGTTGCTAGAGCAGCTCAGTTCTGTAGCGCTACAGGCTAGTCGCTAGAGCAGCTTAGTTCTGTAGCGCTACACGCTAGTCACTAGAGCAGCTCAGTTCTGTACCGCTATACGTTAGTACATGAAGTCACATGATTAGCACAGCGCTGCTCGGGTTACCGTTATAGGTGTCACTCCCACAGTGTTTGCCTGCGCTGAGGAATCTATTTAAATTAGGGCTCATTTCTCATAATGCTTCCCTAATCCTGACACTTGTCTCGTAAAGCTCTGTCGGTTGTAAATTGAATTTGATGCTAACTGTGCTAGTGATTTGGATAGGACTGTGGTTGTAAATTGAATTTGATGCTAACTGTGCTAGTGATTCGGGTAGGACTGTGGTTGTAAATTGAATTTGATGCTAACTGTGCTAGTGATTTGGATAGGACTGTGGTTGTAAATTGAATTTGATGCTAACTGTGCTAGTGATTCGGGTAGGACTGCGGTTGTAAATTGAATCTGATGCTAACAGTGCTAGTGATTCGGATAGGACTGCGGTTGTAAATTGAATCTGATGCTAACAGTGCTAGTGATTTGGATAGGACTGTGGTTCACTGATGGGATGTGCTGTCCCCCCTCCAGGGTGATCCCCGCGGGGCTAAACGAGGCTGCTCCATCATGTGATGAAGTTCTGCCCCCCCCCCCCACCTGTCTACTCCAGGGAGCCCCACATTCAGCTAAACAAGACTGCTTCATGTGGACCCCCCCAGCCCACCCTCCCCCACCCAAACCACTTTTCAACTGCCAACTCAGAACTACTCAGAACTATTTTTGTATTTTTTATTTTTTATTTTCAGTTTGTATTTTATGCAGCTGGTGTGAATCAAACTTTTTTTAACAGTTTAAAATGCAGATGATTTTGTAAACCACTTTTGAAACACTTGTGAAATCAAACATTACTGATTTTTTTTTGTATGAATCTTGTGTGAATGGAGGGCCTGTTTTAGTAGCAGGGAGGCTGACATTGCATCAGCAGTGCAGCCTTCAACCTAGGCCACACCTCCAGGTGCTGTGATGCTTTTTCCATGTACGACATCTGTATCCTGATTTTATTTTATTTTTAATAGCATTTTGAAAAACTTCTTTATAGTAAGCATTTTATAGCAGGTTATTTTTCTTCTAAATATAGTTTAGATGACAGGGTGTTGGAATTTAGATTATACTTTTATGTAAAACAAACAATAAAGTTTCAAATTTGAATAACTTGTGCCCCTATGTCCGATCTGTTTCTGAGCGCATTTTGGCATAAAGGCATGGGTCCGTTGTCATGTGGTCTTTGTCCACCAGAGGGCAGCAGAGCTCCTGTAGTGTAACGCATCACTCATAGGGGCTGGAAGAGCTGCCCCGCCTCTCCAGTACAGGAAGTAAGTGGCCTGACGTCTGACTGTGGGTGTTGGAATCTGTGGAAGTCTCCTGTGCAGGTCTGCCTTGAATTGGAAGTGGACAGGGAAATTAGGCTTTATCCGAGCCCTTATATCCATGCTACACCCCCCCACCTGTCCAACACCATACACTGTGGACTGGCCGATTTACGCTATACCATTATATGCCTTGTTATACATTAAACCCCACCTCTTAATTCCTGAGAATTTTCCAAGCCCACCAGAGACTCCTGAAATGATTACACAGAAAAAATGAGCTTGTTTGCAGGACTGCAAGGTCTGAACAACATTTACAGCATGCTAATTTCAGTCGTTAAATGGGCTGTTCAGTTGAAACAGGCAGATGGTCGTTGCAAATCCGTGAATTTGTGAACGGATTCTGAGGTATTCCTTGGGATCATTGTCTCGCTTGAAAGATCTGTTTACCGCTGGGTTTTCCTGGCAGCAGAGGTGCCGAGTTTCGGGCTAAAATATCTGGTTCTTGCAGTAGTTCATGATTCCAGTGACCTTAAAAGACCCAGGACCAGGAGGTGCAAAACAGCCCCATGTTATCGAAGCTCCAGCAGCGTATTTCACCACAGGTGTGATTTTCAACACCGGCGTGCTTCTGATGCTTCAACCCACTTCCTCTGCGTGGCCAGGCAGCTCAATTTTTCAGTCCAATAATCTGACTTTAACACCTACCGCAGCTCCAAACAAAGTTCCAGTGCCATTTAGTGAACTCCAGATGCTTATTTTTGTTCGATTTTTTTCCCCCTCATTAGTAGCTTTCTTTCAAAGCGGTTCTTTCCCGAAAAGCTTATTGACATGGAGGTGGTGTCTGATGGTTGCTTTGAAGACAATGTCCCCTACGATGCAACACATTTTGTTAGACCTCTGTCTGCGGCCCTAGAATTTTTCTTTGCTACCCAAACTCTGCCACGCTGGGTACGGGGTGCAGGGTATGGGGTGCGGGGTGCGGGGTATGGGGTGCGGGGTATGGGGTGCGGGGTGCAGGGTGTGGGGTATGGGGTGCGGGGTATGGGGTGCGGGGTGTGGGGTATGGGGTGCGGGGTGCAGGGTGTGGGGTGCGGGGTGTGGGGTATGGGGTGCGGGGTGCAGGGTGTGGGGTATGGGGTGCGGGGTATGGGGTGCGGGGTGCGGGGTGCGGGGTACGGGGTGCGGGGTGCGGGGTATGGGGTGTGGGGTGCGGGGTGCGGGGTGCGGGGTATGGGGTGTGGGCTCTCCCAGAAAGGCTTACTACTGTTCCCGTGTATTAAAATTTCTTCATTGTTGACCAAACGGTGGAAAGGATGTTTGTAACCATGACTTGCAAAAGTCAAAAAACCTTTGGCCACGTTGTAGAATTCTGCTATTTTTGAGCATGTAATGGAGCTTATTACTGGTGTTATTTTATACAACCTTTGCTCCGATTTTATCAAGGGTGTGAATAATTTCAGGGGGGTCAGTACGTTGGTGTGGAATGATTCATTTCTGCAAATTGGATTTGCATAAAACAGATGTTTCTGTAACAAATGTGTTTCATGCGAATCCAATTTGCATAACATTACAGGAAAAGGGTATGGAATTTTTTTTCCTACTTAGTCAGTTGTGAAATCTTATAAAATGATATTTTTCTCAACAGTTAACCTTTAGTGGCAGCATTTAACTGTCTAGACGAGGAGCTCTGAAATTATATCTGCTGACTGAGGGAAGGGAAGTGTTGTATTCATCCATGGTTCTTCACTGTCAGTTGAGACGCGCGCGTGTGTGTGTGTGTGAGTGCATGTGTGTGCATGTGCGTGCATGTGTGTGTGTGAGAGAGAGAGAGAGAAAGAGAGTGTGTGCGTGCCTGCGTGTGTGTGCGTGTATGTATGCGTTGGGTAGTTACAATGTCTAAGATGTCCCTGACCTCAAATTAATTTGGAGCCATTGGGTTATCTGAGGTCTGAAATAACGCATCAAAATGTCTATGTATGTGTTCATGCATGCAGTTCTTCTTACAAAGTGAGGTCAAGTATGAACCAAAAAGGGGTTAAAATTCCCTTATTCTGAGACGTATCCCTTTAATATTTGAAATGATGTTTTAATCCACCTGCCACCTGTTAGAACTGCTCATGATTAACATTTTTTTACACATATGAGTTCATGACAAGTACCCTGCAGCAATACTTTATGGTTTTGTAGCGGAATCCAACACCTTGTAAAAAATTCTTTAAACCACAAAAGTCAAGAAAGCACACCTGCAAGCTTAACTACAAATCTACACCCCACACACTTAAAATATCAGATTGGTCATGTTTAAAAGTTATGAGAAGTTACCACCTTAATAAACTCGTAAGTGCAGTTAATGTCATCCTCAAACATATTTTCCATATCACTTGTGGTTTGGAGTGTGGATGTTAGTTGCCCATGTTAAATGTAACTTTATTGAATAATATAATCAATCAATCAAATTTATTTGTATAGCGTATTTTACAACAGTTGTCACAATACGCTTTACAGAAAACCCGTAGCCTAAACCCCCACAGGAGCAAGCCTAAGGCAACAGTGGCAAGGAAAAACTCCCTGTGGCAGATGGGGAGAAACCTTGGAAGGAACCAGGCTCAAGGGGGAAACCCATCCTCCTCTGGTCGGCTCAGGGTGCCGACTGGTGACCAGCATGTCAGCCAGTTTATGCACAATATAATAGCATAGCAATCTGGGCTGATCAAAAACCTACTCTAGAATTGAAATGATTTAAAAAAAAATTTTTTTTTAATGCTTTTTCCTTTCTTTAAAAACAAGGTTTCTTACTTCCATTAGTCACACCCTGTTGAAGACATGGTGGCAGGGTAGTGTAATGGGTAAGGTTTTGGTCTTGTAACCTAAAGGTCATAGGTTTGATTCCCCAGTAGGACACTGTTGTTGTACCCTTGAGCAAAGTACTTAACCTGCGTTGCGTCAGTATATATCCAGCTGTATAAATGGATACAATGTAACTGCTATGTAAGAAAAAAAAAGAAAAGTTGTGTCAGTCTGAGCGTCTGCTAAATGCCTGAAATGTAATGTAATGAAATTCAGTGAATCAAACCAAACATCACGGAATATCTAAGGTGTGATCCCCCCCCAACAAATATTACTTGTGTGTAGCCAGTAGGGCGGGATGTTCATGTCATGGTAACCGTACCTTGTAGGATAGCTATGAAAACAGCGTAGCTACAGCTGCTTTTTCCATGTGCTGCGTGATATACAGTCTAGCTTTTGGAGACCATCTGACTGCGGGCTGTCAGTGTAACTCCAGGATTTTTATTTAATAAGGAAAGGACGGTCTGAGCAGAGAGCTGACCACAGTAATTACTAGTGCGCTTGCTGATGCTTGTGCTTATTGTAGTTATTATTATAACCACATGTTATATACATTATATTATGACACATATATATCTACATAATCATCTCTCCCATCCTCAGAGATATGACCTCTTAGGGCAGGGGTGTCCAGTCTTATCCGTAAAAGGGCCAGTGTGGGTGCAGGTTTTTGTTTTAGCCCTGCCCCAGGAGCCTGCGCTCGTATCGCCCCCTTTTTTGGACAAGATTGGACACCCCTGCCTTAGAGAATGGGGCTTGTTCAGAACTGTGAAATGCCTGTAACTTTGAAAGTCAAGTCAAAATCCAGCTATTTTGATTTGAATCATTTATTGTCATTACGTTTATGTTTTAATCAAACTCTGGTATTTTTTTGTAGGTACAAGTAGTGGCCAAAAAGGTGAAAACGCCAATAACAGAGTGTTTGGCCACCACGTGCTGCCACAGCACAGCTTTTATCTGACGTTCCACCAACATCTGGAATTTCGCAGATGGGATAGTGGAGCCATTTTTCCGCAGTAGCCAGCCAGCTCACACGCTGTGTTGATGCAGGTGGGGAAATGCTGTGGTCGCAGATGTTCCAGAATCTTCCATAAACACTCCGTTGGGTTCAGCTCTGGTGAGGGAGAAGAACCTGGCTCATGGACGCCACTGTCCTCATCAAACCGGAGGGCGTCTGCACTGTAGATAGAGGAGGGCGTTGTCATCCTGGAAGAAACCCCCTGCTGGCAGGAAAGTAATACTGCACCTATGATTCTCCCTCTCCGCCTCAGCTGATGGGTGGTGAGCATTCTGGCGCAAAATGGCTGCCGTGCATCACCCAGGTGGGTGCTACACATTGGAGGCGGTTGAGGTGAGTTCTCCCTTATCACTGTAAAGAACTCTGAGTGTTCGGAAAAGTGCTACATAAATGCAATGATGTTCCATTCATTCATTTCATGAAGGTGATCGCTCAAAATCAGGAAGTATTGATTAGCATTGGACTTGCTTTCTAAGTCTATGAGTACATCCAGACCATAGCAGTGGAATGCATCCCACACCACTACGAAACTGGCAGAACCCTGTGCTGGTGGAGCCAAGAACTCAGGCCTGTGGGCTTCTATAGGTGTGCACCACACCTGCCCTAATCCTTAGAGTTCCACGCAGATATCACCTTAGACAATCTTCCACCTAACATGAGTCACAAATCACCGGTGACTCAAAGTCCCTGAGGCATGCTGGCCATAATTACAGACAACCGGGCCAGCCTGCAGTTTTATACACCACGCTGAGCATGCTGGGATGTTATCTGCTTATTTAACTCAGGTACCACACCTGAGTGGAAGCACCTGCTTTCAGTACACTTTGTGTTCCTCATTTACCCAAGTGTTTCCACTTTTCTGGGCACTGTCTGTGCATGTGCATTAAGAAAAAATAAATAGTGAGGATTTTTTTAGAGTTAAAACAAACTAAAAATATGCATGACTTCTGCATTTGCAGAAGTTGCGGAAACTTTTACGTTTCCATTTATAACAAATTAAATCGGTCACTCTGGGGTGCAAAACTTACAGAAATGGTCATTTAAGTTAATTTTGTTAACCAGAGCATCGCATAAACTACTGAAACTCTCCATTTTCATCGCTTCTGCTGTCGCAGATTTGATCGAAATGCGCTTTATTGACCACATTCACAAGGGAATTGTAAAGCACGTTCACGTGACTTTAAATCGAAGTTCATTTGAGATTTAATATATCCCAGATGCGTAAAACGCAGATACGCGACTTTAACCCAACGTAAGCAACTTTCTTTCCGTCTGTTTTTATTGTTATTTTTATATATAAATCAAACGTCAGTGCTTTTAAAATTACCTTTAAGGTGTTTTAATACAATAACATTTTTTATAAGCAAGGCCCCAAAAACCGGAAATGACCGATGGAGGAGAAAGGAGGAACAGATCTAAAAGTGTAGGTATTCTCTGGCGAGAGCAGCGTGTATGTTCTCTGGAAACCAGAACGCGCGCGGAAAAGCAAAAACCATTCTGCCAACGAAAAGAGAAATCTTGGAATAAGCACCAAGTTACTGAGAGTATAATAACAGATTCTGTTCTCCACTCCAAACTGGTGAGTGAACTACAAGCTACCTGCTTGTGTTCTTTTGGTTGTTTTGTGTTGTTTTTAATTTGAGCTCATTTATGGATTTGTCCATTTGTTTTTGTTTTTTGTTGGTTTTTTTTTTACACGATTGTTCGGGGCAAACTTGAGTGCGTATTTACCGCGTTTGTTTGTTTGATACATAGAGGAATAGGCCTACCTGTGTTTATAACAACGCCGACTGAGGGACTAAACCAGAGTTTTTACATCAATTACGACAATGAAATCCCATACGGCCTGCGTGAAGTTTTCTTGGGTTTGTTTGTACAATTACAGAAAGCAATTACATTCCTTCATGTTCTGCTCTGAAGTTTAAACGGCAGACAGTTAACATGAACACAATTCCATTCCCTGGATTTAAACTGGAAATTAAAAATGAATCCGTACCTTTTACTCGTGGAATCTGAATCATCTGAATCAGTTGGTCCTGAACATTAAAAAAAAGTGAAATCACAAACACGGGTTCAGTGGTTTTAATGGAAAAAACTGACATCGGGGCAATATAAATATGGCAGTTTTAAATAAGTGCTTCATATCATTTTAACATTTTTCCAAATAAAACGGTTATGCGTTTCAAATAAAATTAAAGAGAAAGCTGTTTTCAGAGCAGAGTTAATTGGCAGGATAATTGAACACACTCAAAGCGGCTTCGCTGCTAGCTCATGGTATAATTTAAGCCTATACTCCCAAGCACAATGCAAAAAGGGTTAACTTTGGCCCAATGGACAGCACTCTGTATTAACCAATACCCAGAGGCCTACAGCTGTTCATCTCCTGAAATTTGTAAACAAGAGGAGGGGGAGGGGGGAACACAAATATATAAATTCACTTTGATTCACAACAGTGCCCAACTGCCGATTCACAGTGTGGTCTACAATGGAAACAGCTCAAAGAACCAGACACAAAACAAACATGGCAACTGAAAATTACAAACGTGGAAGTGGGGGAAAGACACATCCGCACCCAAGCCAAAGGAAAGAAACAACAACAAAAAAAAACCCCAACCTTGATCACGCATATTCCGCCCAGAGGGAGACATTATGACGAACACTCAAAGGGAACATCAAGTCTGAATATAAAAACCCACAGCACACAGGATTTGCTTTAAACTGAGGAAATCTTAAGACTTACGGATGTGAGGAGCGCTCCACACATTTACAAGCAAAGGCCCAGCGGTCCTGTATGTTTTGGTAAGAATGCACTCAGAAAAATCTGAACTGTACTAGTAAATTAACCTGTGCCCCCCCCCCCACAAAATGTTTTCTTTCCAACCTGATTTCTGACAAATCCAAGGCACAGAACATCACTTTCATCCGCAAAAGAAACAGGTAAAAAAAAAAGCAAAAATTTCACATTTTCCTCCAAATTTGTAATCTAGCATCGTTAAACCATTTAACATCATTAACCCATATTTTCAAGCGTGTCAAAACCCCTTAATTTACCTTTTTTTATTTTTTTTAACCTGAAATTCTCCTCTGGGTCCTACTATGCCCTTTTATGGCAGCTTAAATGAGTGATTACATCTTTACTGAACTTAAAATACTGAGCTGCATTCCTTTCCAGCTGAAAGATGAGCGTCAAGGCAGAACACCTGCATCATGAAACACAACTTCCAATCAATCACGTTCTGTTCCTTATCTATGCAGCAGTGCATTCTAGCGTTGAACTGATTAAGTGGACCTTCAGGATTTTAGCCCGTATAGCTTGCTTTGCTGTTAACTTTGAGTGTGAAGCTCAATCATGGAAATACTTTTCTCCTGGCAGTTTTCCCACACACAGTGCAAAACTTGAGTTTTTGGGTAAAAAGCAACATTGTCTAAAATTGCTTTTTAAGATGAAGGACAGGGGAGCATGGCGAGTTCAGCCTGAATGGAGGCCTTAGCTTGGCTCAATTAAAGAGGGGAAAGAGAATCATCTCCATGTCTTCCGCTACATGCGGACTTACACGTGAATCACAGCTCAACTTCGTAGGGATTTACAGCTCCATAGTCACCCGCCCCCCCCACAGACAGGGGGAGGAGTTAGCGGCCCCTCCACAGGCGTTTTCTCGCACGGCGGGATTTTGGATTTTGTCCTCCAAACGAGGGGTGTCCTCCACAAAATGTTCCCCCTGCTCTGATTCGTGAAGGACGTGACACACCTTTTTAACGCAGCATAGAATCCCAGTGAGTCTTTGACACACCCACCCCCCACCCCGACCCCCACCCTGACCCCACAATTCCCAGCCCCTTTGCGGTGTGGGGGCCAGAATTCGGGAGAGGTATCGGTCCCGGGGGGGGGGGGGCTTCCCGACGGCGCTCAGACGATGGTCTCTTTGGAGGGGCGTTTCGCGGGAGGGGGGCCCGTGAGGGACTGCTGTGCTGGGGGCTCCCCGTGCGTTTTTGGGAGCAGGAGAACCACCCTCTGATTGGTCTGCCTCCACTCGTTATACAGCCGACAGTGGTACCTGAGCGATACCTGAGGGAGAGGGGTAAGCGTTTCAGGATTAGGCCTCAATACGCGCACACACACGCACACACACGCACGCACATAAGCACATGCTCGCACGCAAGCACGCACACACACACAAACACACACGCACATAAGCACATGCAAGCACGCACACACACACACATTACAGGCATTTAGTAGGTGCTCTTATCCAGAGCGACTTGCATAACTTTTTACATAGCCTTTACATTGCATCCATTCATACAGCTGGATACGTACTGAAGCAATGCAGGTTAAGTACCATTCCTGAAGGGTACATTAGCAGTGTCCTACCTGGGAATCGAACCTGCAACCTTTAGGTTCAGGCCGAGAACTTACTCGGTGCGCTACGTGTCACCATGTCAGAACTTACTACGTCAGAACTCACAGAACTCAGTCGCTACATCAGTATGCTACGTCAGGGGTGCTCTCACTCAGCGGCTTTAGGAACTCCGTCATGAATATTTATGATACTTCTCTCTCTCTATCGCAAACTCAGACGTGTAAACACACCATAAAAAAGTATTTGTTCAGAAAACAATAACAGATTTATTTGGTTCTGCTGCTCTGCAGAAGCACACATTCGCTGCTCTGCGAACACCACGTTCACCTGACACGAACCCCTGAACAGCACTGCGGGGATTCTCTCGCTGGGGTGGGGGGTGGGGGGGGGGGGGAGGCATGATTTCCCACAGATAACGCTCCAGCAATATCAATATCAATACCACCAGGCCGTCCGCAGTCTCCGCTAGCTGTAAATGACGGGTGTACAATATCATAGTAATTTCCTCAGGGGGAAAAAAAAAACTGATCCTTTTATTCGACTGTGTTCTTATTTATCCATGAGTCGTACGTGTGGCAGCACTACCTGCAGTCAATATATTTTATGCATAATGAATTCCGCTTTTTTTTTTTCTCTTGACAATTTCCTGCGTTCATTTTTGTAACAATGCCTTTCAGTAGCCCACTATAGTCCAATGGAGCCGAACAGTGTGCTGTTTGAAAATGGAACTAGCTGTCGAAAATGGGGGTGAACTTCTTTCTGGTACGTACAGTGATGGGAGGGATTATGAAATGTCTACTGCGTGTGGGGTTACTGAGCAACTGGTGGAGAAGGTGTGGGGTATTGTGTGTGTGTGTGTGTGTGTGTGTGTGGGGGGGGGGGGGGGGGGGGCCCGCGGGGGGCGGGGGGGGGGAGAGGGGGGGGGGGGGGGGGGGGGGGGGGGGAGGGGGGGGGGGGGGGGGGGGGGGGGGGGGGGGGGGGGGGGGGGGGGGGGGGGGGGGGGGGGGGGGGGGGGGGGGGGGGGGGGGGGGGGGGGGCTCACCAGGGTCCAGAAGAGGTAGATGGTGAAGAGGGCGACGGTCAGGGCGATGAGCCCCACGGCCTCCAGGCGGCTGGAGAAGTGCAGGTGGTCGACCGCGCCCCGCAGGCACAGCCAGCCCGAGATGGTGGCCAGCGGCGTGATGAGCAGGAAGCACACCATGTCCCCCAAAAGCGTCCTCTGGGCCTGCCTCAAACCAGGGCTACGCACCCACTGTGGGGG
>CAAKMX010030213.1:8567-27085 GCA_901111305.1 Anguilla megastoma
CCTCTCTCTCTCTCTCTCTCTCTCTCTCTCTCTCTCTCTCTCTCTCTCTCTCTCTCTCTCTCTCTCTCTCTCTCTCTCTCTCTCTCTCTCTCTCTCTCTCTCTCTCTCTCTCTCTCTCTCTCTCTCTCTCTCTCTCCACAGCCCCCGAGAAACGGAACTGTTTGGGGGAGTCCGAGGGGACGATACATTTTTTAAAAGAACAGCTGTGAAATGATTGTTTCAATAAGATCATACAATTATATTTTATTTAATAATTTTTCTCGTCATCATTCCGTATTATGTTAGGGATTATTTGGCCCGTTTTGTAATATTGGAGGGGGGGGGGGTGGGGTAATGAAGTATAAGTGCAGTGCGTACTGTGCGTACGTATGCAAGCCCAAGAACAGGTTTCTGCAGCTACGCTTAGTCTGACTACGCAGCACCGCAACACGGAATGTTCCAGAAAACCCAGACGAGCGTTGAGAGCGGAGCGGCTGAGGGTTCGGGTGGCTGTGTAAACTCCGCCGGCACGCCGCACGCACGGCGTTCAGAGCTCGGCGTGTTCGTTGGGCAAACAGGAGGAGCGGGCCGAGCGAAGACAAACCGGTCCGGCCGCACGCGGACGTTTCAGGAGCTGCCGTCGGGAACCGATACGGTCTGAAGGCAAACCCTCGTTATTTTCGGGATTCGAGGCCCGGCGCCGGATGCTTCGCGCCAAGCGCTAACTCACAGCGGACGCGGCTTCGTCAGCCCGCCCGCGACTTTCGCCGCGTTCGCGCCCGAGACGCGCGAACGGCTCTCTCTCTCTCTCGCCGTGTCCCGGGACAGAATCCCCCCCCCCCCCCCCCCCCCCCAGCCCGACCCCCCTTTTGCGGAGCTCTTACCTTCTCTGGCGTCCCGGCGCGGCTCTTGGCGTTTCCTGAATTGGAAAAGAGGGGGAGAAATAACCCAGTTACTGGCCAGCGGGCGTGAAAGCTGTCGTAAGCAGCGTCGAATACTCAATTCGATTCGGTTTTAGGAAACAGAGAGGGGAAATTGGATTGAGACTGGATTTTGGTTTAGGGGACCCAGACTTGTTTTGTAACCTGTAGTCCCCCTCCTTCCCAGCACTACAAGGTCACCACGGTTTCCTTTGAACCAATCATCTCATTACGGAACATTAATCATCCCAATTAATCATCCAATTACCACACTAAAGCTGATTGCAATAAGCCTGCGCCCACACACTGCCACCCATCACTCTTATCAGCAGTTAGGACAAACAAGTCACCAAATTAAAATCAGGGCTGATAAAATGGCGCACTTGTTTTTGGAAATTCAGGAGCTGGCTGAAAGAAGGGTATTTTATTTTTTAGAGGGGGGCATTGGACCCTGGTATTGACAACCTTGTGAATACTTTTTTAAGTTTCGTTTTTTTCTGTTTTGTTTTTAGCAGAACGTCGGACTTGGTAAAATTGTGATTCGGTTACTGATGACTCCATCTCATTCCTGAATGCTCCATTCATCCAGCCCCAAACCGTGCGTGTGTGTGTGTGTGTGTGTGTGCGGCACGTGTGTGTGTGTGCGTGTGCGTGCGGCACATGTGTGTGTGTGTGTGTGTGTGTGTGTGTGCACGCGGCACGTGTGTGTGTGTGTTTTTGCTTAAATGTGTGTGCGTGTGTGTGTGTGGGTGTGTAGGTGTGTATGTGTAGGGGTGTGTACTGTAGGTGTGTGTAGGTGTGTGCGTGTCTGTGTGTGTGTTTGTGTGTGTGCACGGCACAACCCCATCAACAATAAACTCCAAACTACCTCCAGACAGCCCTCTGTAGCCCCTCTCAGGTGATAAAGCAATTCCTCAAAGAGACTCAGGGCCCGGAGCATCATAACTGTAACGGTTCAGCCGCGGCTATCAGCTCAAACTCATAAGACCAGCCCACCAGCCTCCTCCTCCTCTCACAGTTACAGCCGAGAAGCATAAAACAACATTCCTGTGTCCAAAACCACCAGCGCCCGGGAGCATTCCTCTCTTTAAGGGAGCGGGAGACACCGGTACGAGGCCATAACGCAGCCAGACGCGCGTGCTTTTATGGGGCATGACAGTGCGAAATGTTTTTTTGCTCAAAGCGACATCCAAGGCCAGCGATTTTCCCAGCACTGGGTTTGGACGCGACTTTAAGCAAAACACATTTCGCGCAGTTGGGCCCCATGAAAGCCTGCATATCGGGCTTTATTACAGCTCTGTGTTATATTATGTGTTGTTATAACCGGCTTTGTGACCCGAGGCGTCGGTCCAGCTCCCGATGCAGATCGTAGGCCCGCCTCCTCCTACCGTAACTCATCCTCCCCGCCCCGACCCCCTCTAGCACTTTTTGATTTGATGTGATTTTATTTAGCACTATTAAAATACAAAACAGAAACAGAAGAGACAAAAAAACAGTGAAATAGTGCAGGGAGAGGCAGGAAACCCGAGGGGCTTATACGTGGCCTCACCCTAAATAAAACAACAACTCGACAAAAACAGAGAAAACATACTTTTAACTGCTCCTAACTCCTGAGGTGTCGTTTTCGTTTGCTTTCAGAGTTTGTGGTTCCCAGCTGATGCTCAGCTGATGCTCGTTGGGGTGGTTTTGCTTGTGTAACGTAAGGTTTAAAAGGCGACAGGTTCTCAATGACGGAGTCCGTGCTTCTTGCACTCTCATTACTGAACTTCAGCCCCTGACCTTTGCACTCGTGTTTTGTTTGAATGCTCTGGTATTAAGACCGCGTGCTAAATTCCCGTTAAGTAAAGCAAAGACAGGAAACGTCTAAGCCCGGAGGACGGCGGCGATGCTAAGCTATTTAATGTGGAAATCGCCGAGCCTAAACAGTGAACGAACCCAGGCGGTACCATCGCTCCAGGTCCTGGTTTTGCAGGTACATGTTTTTTTGGAATCCGCGTGCCTCCCAGCTGAAGTTGTTTTAAGCATTCCACACCCTCCTCACCACCCCCCACCCCCTAAAAAAAAGATTTAATAAATCTTTAGCTAAGATAACAGTGTCGGCAGGCGTTCGCGGATTCCGCTGTTTTCTTACCCGGGTCGGCGCATGAAATGAGGCCGCGCAGGCCTTTTCCCACGACGGACACGAAACGGCAGAGCTCCAAACGCGCGCGGCGGACAGAGCCGCTGGCTGGGGTTTCCTCAGGCTGCAGGAGGTGGAGGTGAGGTGTTTGTGTGAGCGTGTGTGCGCGTGTGCGTGTGACCGTGTGTGCGTGTGTGTGTGTGTGCGTGCGTGTGCGTGTGTCTGAAATAAGGTTGAAACCATCGTATCACTTCAGTGGTGTGATGTGATGGTTGCGGAACTGAACTGGCACCCTTGAGCGAGGTTCTTAACCTGAACTGTTTCGAGTAAAACTCCGGCTGTACAAACGAACCGTATGTAAATTCAGCAAGCTCTGTAATTTGCCCTGGATAAGAGCGTCTGCTAAATGCAACGCAATTAAGATCCTGAGCCAGACAAGGGAGGCTACGCCAAGTTGACGATCGTTATCAGGAGGCCCTTTCATAGTTCGAATGTGAAGTAAAAAATGTGACCCCTGTGAATCGCGCTCTCTCCGAGGGCGTGTCTCCCGAAGGCCTGGGTGCTGCAGCAGGGGGCAGTGGAGAGCAGGACAGAGCCTGCCTGAGCAGAGAGGACTCAGGCCCAAACTGGGACATTTACGAGCCGACTAAAACATGCATTTAAACCCACTGAAGAGCAGGTTTTCTGGAATGTTTTTTTTAAGAATTATAAGTCAGCGTTCTAGAACTTTATTGCTCCCAGTAGTGATTGTGACATCAGCATTAGAATGTTCAGTTAAGAGCATTTCTAGCGATTGTGACATCAGCATCAGAATGTTCAGTTAAGAACATTCTATTCAAATCTCACACAATAATAAGATATAGCAGAGAATGGTTGGTGATGATACAGGCCTATGAGTACAACTGGCAACCCAAAATTGGGAAAATCGGGGGGGGAAAAGTGCACAGAAAGCACAGGAAGGAAGTGATGCGTTTAGGACAAGGCTCCGCCTACCTGAAAGAAGTGTGGTGCCGCGGGGTCGGGGGTCAGGGCCTCGTTCTGAGCCGTGTTGTGCTGCGTGAGCGCCTCCTCCCTCTTCCTCTCCTTCTCCCCGCCCTCGTCATCCTCCAGCTCGTCCAGGCTCTGCGTGCAGGCCACACAGGAAACGTTAGCCTCCGCATCACTTAGGAAATTAGGGTATAATCGTCCGGGCCCGTAGGGGATGCTGACACACCCCTCCGCTGAACGGCAGGAAAAGCAGAAGAGCCTCGAGCATCGATCAATTATACATTGTTCTCATTATCTTTCATTGTTTGATTATCTTTGCTTTGTTATGCACAGTTTGCACACGGTACTTCTTGCAGCTTGCCACTGCAAAAAAAAAAAACCAAAAAAAAAAAAACCAAAACTGTCTTTACTGTGCCAGCTCCCAAATAAAACTGGGCAGCTACCACATGTGAAAGGTAAAAATAACCTTACAAGGGCAACGCAGGAATGAAAAAATGTCCTGGTACTTCCCTGCCAAAGTGTGTATTAGCCTTCGGAGACAGAGCCAATATTCCCCTTCCCTCTAACAGGTTTCTGCCAGGCTAACAACGCTCTTCTCCTCTATTCCTCAGGCCAGATCCAAACACGCTAGGGCTAGGCTAACGATGCTCTGTCCCTCTATTCCTTGAGCCTAATCTCAACACGCTACGGTTAGGCTAACAATACTGTTCTCTATGATTCTTCAGGCCAGATTACAACAGGCTACAGCTAGGCTAACGATGCTCTGTCCCTCTATTCCTCAGGCTAGATCCCAACAGGCTACAGCTAGGCTAACGATGCTCTGTCCCTCTATTCCTCAGGCTAGATCCCAACAGGCTACAGCTAGGCTAATGATGCTCTGTCCCTCTATTCTTGAGCCTAATCTCAACACGCTACGGCTAGGCCAACGACAACTTTCCTTCCTCCAGGCCAGATTCTCACAGCTCCCGCCCCTCCCCCCGGGTCTGACCGCAGGGGCACATGCCGAGCGTCCCCGCGGACAGTAGCGCAAACAGCCCCCCGAATTCCGTCGGCGCTGAGAGCTGAGATACAGCGCGTACGGAAACGGCCAAAGCGGGCCTACATAAACAGCCTCGCTGCGGCTCACTGCCGAATAGCCATTGAATCGGGCTTCCATCCACAAGCCCACAGAGAGCGCGGGAATAACAGTGAGAAATCAATCTCGGCTTTAATGGGCACCGAATATGGCGAACAGCACACTGCAAAAAACGTTCAGCTCTTGTACCTCTCAGCTCCAACAAAGTACGTGTCATCTCCGCTGGACTCATACAAACAACGTTAGAGTTGAATAAACAACCAAGACCTTTTTTTCCCTGTGTAACGTCGGCTAAAGACAACCGATGTAAAGTTAAGTTCAGTTAAGTTTAAGTTTATTTGTCATTCCTTCTCCTTACAGGTTATGCAAAAAGCATGAGCAAAATACAGTGCCCCCGGGGCCATAGTACAATACAGGAAAGCAGAACGTATGAAAACACTCCGGGTTTGAATTCTCAAACTTTACGAGCGCGCCGCGACAACGAACGATCGCAGTTCTGTCATCGGCCGCCGGCTCATCTGAGCGCGGGTTCGACCGGAGCGAGCGCAGTCGCTCAGTCGCTCGTTTCCGGACGGCGGTTTTTATTCGAATGCGGGCGAATTCGCCGCCGTTTATAGCAGGTGGAAAAAACCGTACCTCACATACATGTGGTACTATTCACTGATCTATTAAAGGTCAGTGAATACTTGGAACGCATTAATCTTCCCTACTCAAACTGTTCAAAGCAATTGGTTTGGTCAAAACCATTTGAATACACTGTATGTTCAGTCATAAAACCTTTTAAAGAGTGGTCCGTATAGGTATATTTAAGCGTTAGGTGTATAGTCATTTTTATGGAAACTTCTAGAACTTCATGACAGACTCCATTCTACTCAAATATATTCTATCGTTGACAGCAAGGACAGGAGCCAGAATAAATGTAACAGAATGAATCACACTTCGTCATTGATATCGTAGGTGCACTGAAAACCAGGAGCCATCCGACATAACAGGACTAAACCGGACCACTACCAGTCAGGAGATCCCCGGCTATGAGACCCCCTCGCAATTTCCAACAGAAGACGCTGACTCAAGATCCCGGCTGCTTCCTGTTTACATTCCGCGCCACGCCCACATCCCCCAAACACCCCCCAACCCCCAAAGCCAACAACCCATGGAACCCTGTTTACTTTAAGCTTTACTTTAAGTTTACTTTTGTGTGATTCCAGCGTCAGATATCCTGCTGGCTTTTCCCTGAAGAACGCGGCCTTCACGAAATCCCCAGACGGGCTGGGTCTGTCCCAGGCTATTAAAGCCGAGAGCGCCAGAGCACTCCCTGACCGCTTGGAAACAAAATCCTCCTTTTTTCATTTTAATGTGACGGACTGGCAACCCGTCTGTAGTGCACGACAAGATAAAAGCGTTGTGATGCTTGGAATCTCGGCCCCGCCCCCTTCCAGAGCCTAATAACCCTGCTGTCTAATAACCCTGTTGCCTCGGGACTAAAGATAAGAATCCACGTTATAGTACAATACTCTTTTACAAATGGACCCGCAGGTCTACTCTGTTCTTAAAACCACAACATAAATAAATAAAAGGCTACCTCTACACAACAACATGCTATAAATAGCCCCTTTTTGGAGTGTCCATTCTATTGTGATTCCATTCAATTTGATGACAACAAAAAAACAACAAAAAAAAATGCAGTAGAGAATCCTTCCATTATAATGGCTCTTCAAAGCAGGGCTTGGTTAACTTGAGCAATTCCGGTCGGAATTTTGGGAAATGGCGGTCGGAAGCAGCCTACGCGTTCTTAACGCGGAGCCCGCCGCCAAAGCCGCTGGATTCCGCAAAGCTTCCGACGTGCCGCTGTCGCGCAGGTTTATACTGTTACAGGCTCTTAACATCCCGCATGTTACAAATCTAACAGGGCTTGTTTGCTGGGAACACAGTTAATCGAGAGCAATGGTAACCAGGCCTGTGCTGTCGGTTCAGCCAATCGACGTGCACCTGTCAGGCCTACCCCTACTCAGGGGGCAGTCAGCTTTTTCTTCTTTAAAAGCTTTCAGGAAAAAAAAATGCGGAACAAACTCTTATCAGAGTAGCTCAAGCTTGTCAGCATTGCAGATGAGGTTCCTCGCTGGAAAAGGCAGGAGTAACGCAATCCGCATCTACAGAACACACTCCTCAAACACAGCAACGAGCAACATCAGGAGATACCGGATATTTATCCTACGATACCCACAATACCTATCAACCGTAAGTCAGTGGACGTTAGCAGTGGACATTATCGGAGCCAAGAACCTCTCTCCAGCTTCTCTCCCGGGTGCTGTATTTGGACGAATCAAAGGGAAGGTTATAAGTGTGTTTTATTGCCCGCGGTCACGGCGGGCATGCGCCAGGTTGGCTGCTGGTCGCCGAGGCGCAGGTGGCGAGCGGGCCCGTGTTCCGGAACCTTCTCCCCGGGCCGCGGGGGGGACCGGGCTGGCGCGCGCTAGCAGGGCTACGAGGGGCCAATCCGAAGCCAAGCATTCCCCCGCGCCCCAGAAAGGTGGCTCTACGCTCGCTCTCCTTTTACTGGCTGCAGTAAGTTTAGCGCTGGTGTTTAGCGCTGGTGTTTAGCACTGGGAGAACAGGGGCGTGGGAGGTAGGATGCCATGCAAACGCAAGGCAGAGCGGACTGCTGCTGATTTGGGGGGGGGTGAATTCTTTATTGGTTTTCACAGTTTTATGACAACGCTGCCTCCCACCTAGGAGCAAGGAGAATCGCTGCCCCACCCAAAGCAGAGATAGAGACAGGCAGAGAAAGAGGGGGAGAAAAGAGAAAGAGACAGAGAGAAGACAGAGACAGATAGCCAAAGACAGAGAGAGATACAGACAGAGGAGGGAAATGGACACACAGACAGAGAGAGAGAAAGAGAGGGAGAGGGAGGAAGGCAGACAGAGAGAGATGTTCAGCTTTTGCGTGTGCGTGTCCCTCCAAAAAAAAACCTCAGTAAAACGTGCAGTTTTGGAGCGGGGAGACGTGGAGAGAGAGAGAGAGGGTCCAGAGCGGTTTTGAGGCTGTGGTGGAATGTTTTCTCAGGCAGTGTAAATATCCACAGCTCCAGGGCTCCACTTTCCCTTAAATGGAAGCCGTCGGCCCTCCGACCGCACGCGCCTCCCCAGACGCCGCCCCGCCCCGCCCGTCTCTCGCCGCCCTGCCCCGCCAGCGGTCACCTGGCAACCGGCACGAAGAGAACCAGGCCGAGGAGCGGCCTACGGGGCCCTCTCCGCTCGGCCGTTTCTCCAGCGCGTAAGGCAAGCGGGCGGCTTCCTGTTCCCCTGACGGCGTGCTCCCGAGGGGGCTCTGGCGGTAAAGCGCGCGGTCGCCACGGATACTCGCGTCCGAGCAGCCGCAAGCAGACGGGGAGCGAAGGAAGGGAACGCAGCTGAGAGGAGAGAGAGACCGCGCCTAGGGTCGCCTTCCCTCCTCACAAGCGGAGCCAGACTATCGCGGCCGAGGAGCCGGCCAATCGCAGCCAAGGAGCCAGCCAATCGCAGCCAAGGAGCAAGCCAATCACAGCAAAGGAGCAAGCCAATCGCAGCAAAGGAGCAAGCCAATCGCAGCCAAGGAGCCAGCCAATCACAGCAAAGGAGCAAGCCAATCACAGCTAAGGAGCCAGCCAATCACAGCTAAGAGAGCTCTTAACTACCTTTACAGGAAGCTATATTGTAATGGGTTCCAATCAGTTATAAAAGAAGGTATGACTGGGGCGACTCTGACAGGAAACAGGGTTCCAGATTCAGAACCATTCCCGCCAAGAGACGCCGATCCTCTGGAACAAAGCGTGACCTCAAAAATCCAGAGAGCGGCCAATCACAAGCTGCAAAAATTGCCTCCTTTTCCTTTCGCTTTTCAGTTTTGAAAAAAGGGCCAACGTTTGAGGTTTGTTTGCAAACACAGTGGAGCAATACACCGTGGGATCGCTGGCTTTTTTTTACGAAAGGGCCGTTGCTATCCAGGGGAATGAGGATCACAGAAGAGCGCGTTTGCAACAGGAACCAAAATGAGAAATGCTCTTTATTTACCGCTCTCTGAATTCCGAGTCCGCGTTTTGTTCTCGTTAACACCGGCAACTTCCACCGCTGTGAAGCCTAGGGCTCTTCGCTACAGTTCATTTAGCGCGGTTTAATGCTCCTTCTGGCAGACTGGTTCTTGTTTGTATAACTTTATTGTTCAATAGGGAGGGTGACAAGTTGTCAGAAGAGGCTTCACTTCCGGTCTTTCTTGGGATTATACTCAACTCCACCCCCCCCCCCCCCCCCCCCCCCCGAGGGAATTGCTGCACTGCGATCCCTGACCTTTGCATTTGTGTTTGCTAGCCAGTCCAGGGTGAGAGTGCAAATAAAAGGCTGTATTGGGTATTTTTCTAACCGTCCCCCCCGCAGTCAGAGCCTGAGTTAAAACCGTTCGAGCGTCAAACTGAACCCGTCGCTCGGCAGTGCGGGGGGGGGTACGGCGGCCAGGCGTGGCGGGTTGGCGCTGGGCGGGTCGAGTCGACGAGCGCAGCCGGCCGGACGGGCGGGCGGTGCCAGGCTGGATCTCCGTGCGTTTGGGCACACGCCCCGGGTGAACAGGGCCCGCCGGGGCCCGGGTGCAGGTGCGTGCCACTGGCGGGTTACTGTTTACGAGTCTGCTGTTCACACACACGCGTGTTTGACCAGGGAACAGTGTACACACGCTCTGCAAATGTGTGTGTGTGCACAAATAATGGGTCTGTGTGTGCGCACATAATGTACACGCACCCACACACACACACACACACACACAATGCAAACGTATGCGGACACACATACACTCACACACACACACACACACAATGCAAACGTATGCGGACACACATACACTCACACACACACACTCACACGCAGATGCACACACGCACACATTCGTGCACGAATGTTTAAATAACATTTAAATAACGTTTAAATAACATTACCGGCCCAGAAGCAAATCGAAGCGGAGGTCTCCACGTAAACGCGCGGGCAAAAAAATGATGCAGCCGCAGTTCTAAAATAATAACCGCAACATCTAAACCCCACTTCGGCTGGCGCAGACTCAGACTCGCGCGCGAGGAATACACAGCCGCATCAGACGAAGGGCAATCGGGCCTCGAACCCGCAGCCCTCCACATTAAAAGCCAAGCCACGGTAAAGTGATCCCCGCCAGGTCAGGGGATCGGGGATCACTTAAAAGTCAGCTGCACTCCCACCGGCAGGCTCTCTGGCACCGCTTTAAAGGGCCATTTCAGCAGCGAGAGCCTCAGAACAAACCTTCTCCGGAATGAGTTCCTGTCTCCCGGGAAGCCAGCAGGTGCCGCAGCCTGTGCGCGCGTGCCCGACCGAGCGAGCCACCGCAACGCGCCATCTCTCTGAGACGTAGAATCTTTTTAAATTTTTTTTTTTTTTTTTTAATGAGGAACACCGGGCCAAGGGGGCACCAGCTCAATACGTGCAGGAACGTCTCCAGTAACGGACATCGCCGACGCGCAGTTAAAGACAAAGATCGCCAACAGCTGAGAGAAAATAGCTTCCATCTCTGCTTCCCTAGTTTCTGAGTTTTAAGTTCCTTTGGTTAAACAGAGCCGCACGAAAGGGGCTAGCGGATTAGCTGAAACCCGCCACGGGCCTCGGGGTCTCCGAGCAACTGCGGTTTACACGGGGGGGAGGGTGGGAGGGGGGACGGCAGTGGGGCTCCTGGTCTAAGAGTCCTTTTTTTTGGGGGGGGAGTGGGGTGGGGGCGGTTGGGGTGCAGATAAGGACAGCGCCACGTCTCCAGCTCCCGCAGGCACGCACAGGCCCGGACTGAATCAACACTTCCTCTAAGCTCTATTTACCCTGTCCCAGAATGAAGTCCAAATCCAAAGTTTTTTTTTCCCCCCTGCGTAAACACAGTTCGGCTATTCTGGCAATCTCTAAAATTAACACACTAAAACTTTGTTTGTGAGGGGGGGAGGGAAAAAAAGCCACAACATTTGTACTTGCATGCAAAGGACAAACAAAGAAGCAGTGAGAGGTAAACGTTCACCGGATGAAGGCTAGTCTTTCTGGAGGCAAAAGGCAGCAGAAAGGCCCACAATTATCCTAGGGAAAGAATGCTGTGGTTTGAACGAGCTGGCGGATTGTGGTTCAGCCTCGATCTTAAAGTCGGCCGTCGACACGCTCCCGTGCTTTAACAGGGGAAGAGCGTGCACACGTACGCACAAACGTCAGTTGATATGACCGGCTGAGCGCTACCGGGAGGCAGCCGGGAGACGGCAGGTCAAAGGTCGGGTTCAACAGACTGCCGCTCGCTCCCTCTGTGGGAGCGACACGTCGCCGTCTCGCCGCACTGGCCGACGGATTATTCACGGACGCTGCATCACCTGTTCCGGCATGCTCTCTGTTTGGAGTGCATCATGGGAGATGCACGATCGGACGACCCTCTTTCTCTCAGCCCTCCAGAGCAGGGTTGCCAGGTTACCAAATCTCCGGGATTAACAAGGAGTTGTCTCATGAACATATGGACAGACAAACACGCACAACACACACACACACACACACACACACACACACACAGATACCCTCTTTTTTTTCCACTTTCTTTCTCACACACACACGAGCACGCACGCACGTGCACACACACACACACACACACACACACACACACAGATACCCTCTTTTTTTTTCCACTTTCTTTCTCACACACACACGAGCACGCACGCACGTGCACACACACACACACACACACAGTACCACAGTGCGCAAATACCAGTGGCATATAATGCCGGAGCCAGTGAAGCCTGTGGGCTGCACACTGCTCATATCTGAGAGCTCACACACGGGTCTGCGGAATGATCCAGAAAAGCGATCCCCCGGCAGAAAGCAGCGCATCAACGTAACCGCCGCCCGCCTGGAGGCCGCCGCCGAAACCTCACGGGCCGCGGCGTCCGAAAGCGCGGGGGGGGACAGCACCGCCGCCCGCCGCCCTCTCCGTTCCGTACGCCTTCAGAGGGATCAGACGGGGAATCGCGAGCCGCCTTTCGCGGCTGCAGTGTCCTGCCCGCGATACGGCCCGGGGATCACGGCGGGACTCCGAGGGAAACGAGCCGAGCACCCGCGCGTCGCCGCCGCCGCCGCCGGGGTTCGGGACGCGATCCAAACCCACCCGGGTTCGCCACACGCCCGCTGACCCCTCTGTGAACAGAACCCAGACACCGGCGACCCAAAACGGCGGTTGAACCTCAGACAGAACTTTCTTTGTCCATGAAATGTCAGCGCACATATAATACACACACACACACACACACGCACACGCATGCACACACACACACACACACACACACACACACACATTTACACACATATCTGTCTCTGCCACGTTAGCCCCCGGGAGCAGGAAATACCACGGAGATATAAATGTAAAGAAAGCGCCGCTCCGGAGCGGTTTCTCAGGAATTCTCTCCGCGCGGAGGACAAACACGGGCGGCGGTGTTTAGACAGGAGGTCCGCGTGAGGAGAGGCACTCAGACAGGAGGGAAAACAAACTCGGCCTCTCTCTCTCTCCCTCTCTCTCTCTCTCTCTCTCTCTGTCTCTCTCTGTCTCTCTCTGTCTCCAGCTGCTTCTCCCAACGTGAACCAGCAGCTCAGAGCGTTCAGGGTCCTGGGGAAGGGGAGTGGGGTGGGGGTCTGCAGGAGGTCAGATCACCTCGAACGGACTCTGGTGTGGACCCTGCACACCAGCCCTGGCTTGGCAACAGACGCATCGAGCGCCTCTCTTTTTCTCGGCGTTGGGAGAGTGAAATAGTTATTTCCCGGCTGGTCTCGCCGCTGCCTCCGTCTCTCAGTTTGGGAGGGAACGGGCAGCTGATGCCCTGTGCAGTGCTTGGCTGGGCCTAAAGGGCGGCGCTAGCGAGCACCGAGGTACAGAACTACAGAGTGTAGGACCGGGACCGTGCTGTACGAACGCGCTAGCATTTACATCCTTGCCCTCGCAACTTAATGAGCAAAAAAAAAAAAAAAAAAGACAATGAGAAGCACTCTAGCCAATCAGATTGCTTTCCCCACACTTTCCCCGTGTCCTTGAGCTGGGGCCGCTTCGTCCTGATTGGCTCCAGCAGCAGAGTCTGTACACACTCGGGGCGAGAGCAATCATTGCTTGAGTTTGGCAGGAATGCATATATTTTTTTAACGAACGCCTTCGTCATATGACCCACTCTGGTATGCCAGATGTCTTTAAAGGGCATGCATTTTTTCAAGTGGAGTCAAAGAGCTGATTTTAAAACACACTGCGGGTAATAAATATCATATCTGTTTATATATTCATATGTAGACAATTCAGGTCATTATTGGTATTTTTAGAACTTGTTACGGATGTTGCCTGTATGTATCGGAGATTTGCACTGAGGCTGTAGGTTAACATGGTGAACTTAGGTGAAGTTACATATGAACTCGCTGGTCTGGGACTGCTGTTACTCAGAATGTGTAATAAACACAACAGAGACAAACACAGAATGTGTAATAAACACAACAGCGACAAACACAGAATGTGTAATAAACACAACAGCCACAGACACAGAATGTGTAATAAACACAACAGCGACAAACACAGAATGTGTAATAAACACAACAGCGACAAACACAGAATGTGTAATAAACACAACAGCGACAAACACAGAATATGTAATAAACACAACAGCGTCAAACACAGAATGTGTAATAAACACAACATCGACAAACAGAATGTGTAATAAACACAACAGTGACAAACACAGAATGTGTAATAAACAGAACAGCGAAAAACACAGAATGTGTAATAAACACAAAAGCGTCAAACACAGAATGTAGTGTTGTAACTATGGGAACAGCAGCAATGCATCCATCCATTATCTAACCCACTTATTCCTGGTCAGGGTCGCGGGGGGTGCTGGAGCCTATCCCAGCATGCATTGGGTGAGAGGCCAGAACACACTCTGGACAGGTGGCCAGTCCATTGCAAGGCACACTCGCCATTCACTCACAGTGAACCACCAAAACCCTGCATGTCATTTTTAGGCTGTACTTCAATCAACTTCCATCCTTTAACCATTTCCTTGAAGAAGACAAAAACTATTTAGCGATTACTAGCTGTCAGGCAGGGTAACACCGATGAGAAATATCGGGCCAACCCCAGCTTTGGGTCATACGGTAACACTGCCACACTGGAGAACGTAAGACCACATCCCGCATCCCGTAAATAAGCTCTTCACCCCTCCCCCACCCACCGCAATATGAAAATAAATTTATAAAAGCGATATATAAGCCAAACACAAGACTATTATAGATGGTAACAGCACTACACATTATTTCCTTGCTTCTTAACGCATGGAAAATCTCATACATACGGACTGCCTAAATCATGTCTCAACAGCCTGTTGCAATATCAATATAATCCCTGCTGGTATCGAAATGACAAAAAGAATCAAACTCACTGAACCGTTCGAGGGTGGCAGCAACGACTTTTTCCCCAACCCTCTGAAAGGGGGTTTTATTAACAGGCTGTCACATCTGTCATTATTATCCTTTACAGAGTAATTCTTCTGACGCATAGAAAAAAAAGCATCTTACAGTAGCCGGGTGGAAGAACATCCACCATGCAGGAAACGTATCAAGCGAGCCCCCTGTCGATTGAATGCACCTCAGTGAGCTTGCGGTTGTTCGAGCAGCGACAGAAACTGAGTCAATCCCACTGTGCTTCACAAATATATAGCGCCCGTCGCTACGGCTCAGCTACGTGCTAACGCCAGGGCTCTGCGGCTAGCGGAGAGACGGTCCCTCTTCCTGCGACCCGGTTTGTGTGTAAGAGACCCCCCCACCTCCACGCAGGGCCGTCCTCCAGAAGGAGCTTACACATCATGGGGATTTTCGAGACTAGGCTTGATACAGTGTTAGATGTCATCTAGCCTGTTGGTAATCAGAGCACTAATTTAGTCAGCAAAATGGGGAGCATTGTTGGGCTGAATGGCCTGTTCTCGTCATCATGTTATGTTATGTTGTGTAATGATTTGTTATGCTATGCTATGCTATGCTAAGTTATGTCATGTTATGTTATCCTATGTTATGCTATGCTATGTTATTCAAACCGGTTTGGAAATGAGTGTAAAGGTGTAAGAGGCTTGAACCCAGGCCTAATGGCTGGAGCAGTGGAGGAGTTTCCACAGGCCAGGCCAGGCCCTGAGTGACAGCTCTGCGTGGGCGGAGAAGGCCACACCCTCTTTGGGTGTCATTGACTGTGAATGAAACCTTTTGTTCAGGATGGGAAAAGGTGAGGGCGGGGCTCTGTGGGGGGGTGAGGGAGGGGCAGGACGGCGGGTCCTCCTGACGGGGCAAGCCGAAACACAGCACCCGCACTTTCCCACATGTGGCAGTCAAGGCTGGCCGGGGGCCCTGGGACTTTTATTTTGAAGTGAGGATGAGGACATCTGCCACAGGAAGGATTTTGGGATTAACAAACCAGCACACACACACACACACAGCCACACACACGCACACGCATAGCCACACAAACAGGCACAGGCACAGGCACACACAAATTACATTATTACGCGAGGACAGGATCACACCTGTCTGACAGACAAGGTAGTTGACCAACCCCATTTAGACATAAATGACAAAGGGACAAAAGACAAATTAAAACAGGACAAAAACATTGAATAAAGGTGAAGAAGGGTAGGAGGGGGAGCGACACAAGACAGAGGAACTGGGCAATATCAGCCAATAACAAGAGCCCCACGCAGAGGCACACGTTTACAACGCAACATCCTGAAAACAGGAACCAGAATACCAAGGCCCCAAAAAACATTAGCATTCCAGCGTAAAGAAAACTCATCCATCCCTGTGGCCTCTTATATAGTCCACACAGCCACACGGTCCAGACCGTGCCTACAGCCACAGGACCTCTTGTAACCGTCGTAAAGCTGACAAATTTTTTTTTAAAATCGGGAGCGAGCGCTTTCCCGCGGAGACACGATATCTCCGGCCGCGGCGCCACATGACAAATTACCCACGGCTAATTGGCTGGGTCTCATTTCAGGGCCAAAGTAATCTTTCAGTGTGCTTCAGAGTGCCACATCACCAGAATTTTAAAAATAATGAGCATGGGGCGTGATTTTTCAAATTTTATCAGTTAGCGGACGGCGAGCGCGTTCGTCGGTTTAATGTGCTTCAGGACCGGTGGAGCCACAGAAGCGGGCGTCATTAGGAGGTAAGGCTGCCATCTTTAGACCCCACCTGCAGATCGCTCCCAGCCCACGGCCCAGGTAATGGAGAGCTCAGGAACACGAGGAGTCTTTAAAGACCCCGTACAATTAAAGCCATTCTTTATTAACGGTGATATTAAACATTCAGAGAGGTTTAATCTTTAGATTAAAGAACGCCCAACTCTGATATTAAGCCTGCTTTACTTTGTTGAGATTTTAAGTGAGTTTTTTTTAATGCTTAAACAAAGCAACACAGTTTACATACTGGCCAACACATGAGGATTTAGTATTGGCCATTTCTTTTATAATTGTATTTTCACCAGCCAATCAGAAGTGAACCTGAAGCAAATATCTCAACAGAAGTTCCATCCCATCGCAGACATCCAGCACTCTAATTTAGAAATGACACGCTTTACAGGAAAAGGGGGATTTGCTATTTTTTGATTAGTAAGTTTTAAAATAAGAAAGAGAAATGCATTAACCGTGCATTAACTTATCCTTTCTGCTCATATCATTCCATATGCAAGACAAGGCGGTTTTCGTTTATTTAATCAAGGAGACTGACGACGAGTCAATTGCAAACGAATGATTAAACAGCTTCGTCTGGGGGAACCACGACACAGAGAACAACTACAGTTTTACAGCACAATACGGCCACAGTCCTTACTTTGTAAACAAAACTAATCACGTTACAACATTTGAAAACAATAAAATTGCTTGACTGACTGACTGGCTGGCTGGCTTTTCCAGCTCCTGTTTAAGTTAATCCTGCTTACGACGGACCATCAATAGTCAGTCAGGCAGTCAATCAATCAATCAATCAGTCCAGGCACAGCGCTGTAAGTCCAGGGCTCCCAATCCTGCAGAGCAAACACAGAGAGAGGGAGGATTCTCTGTGCGTGTTACGACACGCAGGATCCCCGGCTGCTAGAGGCTCGGAGCCCCAGCTGGCGCAGGTGTCCCGCTCCCCAGTGATTATCCCAAAAGCGGGGAGCCCGCGGGCCTCCAGAAGGGGAGCGCCCCGCCCCACCCCGCCCCCCCCCTCCCCCGAAGCCGCTTATCACCCGCCATTAACTCCAGGTGCGCTCGAATTCCGTCTGCTCAGCGAACGGGGGCTGTGCGCTAGCCTCCTCCCGAGGGGGGGGGGCAGGTCATCTTGGTGCGTCGGCTGCAGCCCGCCGCCGTCTCCACGGCGATCCGTGCCGAGTTCCTTTTCCGCTCGCGCCGGCCTTCACGACCCGCTGCACCGTGGGTATTTTTCCACCGGGAGTTCGAATCCGTTGTGAGGTACAGCCGTGACCACTGCGCGCAACACAACGGAGAGGGTAGCAAAGTGTGATGTCATAAGCGGTCAGCGTCGCAAGAGTACCGTAAACCCCAATGCGTTTCTGTCCACCGAAGGAAGCACAGATGCTACCATTACTAGCATTAAGCATCGTAACTATTGCAGTAGGATGATTACACAAGTGTGCCTCAATGTACTGTAGACAGGTCGAGGTATTGCACATTCTCTGGTCCTATTGTTCTACTGCTGAGCTGTTATCCAAGCTTAAAAAGCCCCACATAAAGTATGTTGTGAAAGGTGGCTATATTTAGCAGGCTCCTTTGTCAGGACCCAGGAACAGACAGTGAGTCACGCGTTCCTCAGAGTCTCGGTGCTTTCGCCCGGATCCGCGCGCGACAGCAGCGGCGCGTCTGCAACAGCGGGAACAATGGGATTAATGTCTCCCCACCACGAGCACGCAAATTTCACTTTAGCATAGGTGCTATGATAGCTAGCGTCCGAGCACACAGAGTTCACTTTAGCATTGGCGCTACGATAGCTAGCGTCCGAGCACACAGAGTTCACTTTAACACTGGCGCTACGATAGCTAGCGTCCGAGCACACGACGTTCACTTTAACACTGGAGCTATGATAGCTAGCGTCCGAGCACACGAAGTTCACTTTAGCATTGGCGCTATCGTCCAGGCCGAACGCGGTGCCCGCGGCGGAGGTGGCGGGCGCAATGGTGGCAGTGCCCCCGTCTCTCAGGCCTGGGGGGGGGGGGGGGGGGGGGGGGGGGGGGGGGGGGGGGGGGGGTACCTGGAGGAAACCCACGTGGACAGGGGTAGAACACAGAAGGGCCCAGGCGGGGGTTCAAACCCAGGACCATCTTCCTGAGAGGCGACATTGCTACCCACTGCACCATCGTGCCGCTCCA
>CAAKMX010030215.1:0-13854 GCA_901111305.1 Anguilla megastoma
CATGATGGAGATGTAGACCTAGCCTACTCAAGTACATTGAGGGAATTGACATTTAAAGCCGCTGTATGCATCTTTTTAATACTGATTTTGATTCAAGGTGTTATGATTTGTTGTATGTGTTCTGTCCTAAAACGACAAAGACTTATAGTTTTAAATGACATTGTAAGGCAGTCCCCTTGGCTCGGGTAGTACCCAGTCTCAAATCTCTCGCCCACTGACTATTGTTATAGTTTATTATTTATCAGTATGGGACCCAGGTTGTAGTAGTCATAACATCCACAGGGAAAGCAGAGGCAATACCAGGCAGCGCTCAGAGAAAAACCAGTGGAATGAGGTGTTTCTCCAATGACGGGTAAGATTCTCTGCGTGATAGGAGAGCAACCTAAGGCAGGACAGCACGGCCACTGATGAAGACTATGTAAATGTATCGTATCTGCATGTATTATCATTCGGGAATATGCATTTAAAGGAGGTGTCATCACCGATTTAAGATTTAAGGATGCGGATCAATAATTACGTTACGCTGTTTAAATTAATGGCGGTCATGTATACATTTCAGTTTCACCAAAAGCGATAGTTTGATCCGTATGGTCAAGTGACTTCAAACAGCTGCTGCTAGAAAGCGGAGCTCTGGCTCTGAAACTTTTCCGTCTTAGTTAGCGTAGGCGAGCAGTTGCTCCACAGACACCATCTCTTATACACTACTCTCGTCTCCTCTGGCCCCCGATCTTCATCGTTTTTATTTATTTGATGGGGCTGTCCTTGGTGCTTCCCTGCTGAGTAATGTCCCGCTCAAATCGAAAAGGCTGAACAATGGACAAGAGGAGTGGTCATGGACAGGAGACCCGTGCAACCATTTGACTTCACTACCCAGAGTGCATTGTGACGGTAATAACAATAGCGACATACAAGTCGATTTTTATTTTATTTTATTTTAAATAACTAAAATCTTTTATACAGTTTTTATGACATGTTTATATAATTGAAGACATTTAGACCATTTTAAGGCCTAAGTGTCTTAACAGGCGGGGTTCCCTTTAAATGTGGTAGTTGCTATTTTAACAGTTTTATAAGTTGTTTAAAAAGGGGTCAGTTCCACCTCTTTACAGTAAAAAAAGTGAAAAAATAATAATTTAAAATTAATATTATTCAATCACTTGTAATTATCACCAGGTGATTTTATTTAATAAATGGTTAATACATCTTTTAATGTATAATTTCATTGTTTTACTGAATGACATGATTTTGTTCCTCTGAATGACATTCAGACTTGTTTGTAAATAATTAATTCTGACATAGTATTATCCAAATTGAATCACATCACGATGCAAGCACATAAAAACCTAGGAACAATCCCAGATAAACATTAAACACCATTTCTCCCCTTTCAGTTACATAAGAGGATTGAGTAAATACAGGAGGGATATCAGTCTAGCCAACTTGCTTCCTTCTGCATTTACTAAAATGTAAGAAATATATTTTGATTATAACGCTTATAATGGCGCTTAATACTGAAATACAATATACAGGGAAAATGTTCATTCTAATTGAACTACTTTTCTTATTCTGAAGCCATGCCACACACGTCCTTGGATTTAGCCATTTTTTTCCAAATAATCCCAAAACTCTTCCAATGTTATTACATTGCAAGTCTTCTTAATAATTTTGGACGAAGCTGAGCGAGCACAGCCCCTGACGGACGAAGAAATACCGCACCGGCATGTGCGACAGGGCACTCCGATTTCTTGGCTGTGACCAACACCGGAGTCTTGGAGACTTTGTTCCGAATGCCAAGGATCAATAGGAAACGACATTCCACACCGGATGGTCCAAACGGGACTCTCTAGGAAATGTAAGTGTGTCGGCTATATACCGTAGTAATGTTAATGGATAGCATAACATTATGGTTAGCTAATGGAAATCCAAGTTTTGACGACTGGTTTTCATGTGTCGTAGTCTATGCATGCGTCTCGCTGAGAGTAACGTTACCATGAAATCCTGTTGTAAAAACAGAGGTATAGGGCTTGACGCATCAGCTAAACTAAAAGACTGTAACGTTACATCTCTGACACATGAATGAAGCAAGAGTGACAATCGAAATTATGACATAGTCTGCCAATATCTGCATGGGCCTTAACGGATGTTTTGCTTCACTTCTTCTCGATTTTGCCGCGAAACAAAATCAAAGAAGAAGAAAAAACCGGAAACCGTACTATGTGAACTTTTGTTTCTAATGTTAGACATTTTAAATGAAATAACTAATTGAAAAATGAAGGGCGACACATTCATAGAAGGACAATATCAGTCATGAGAAGCAGGGACATGTGTTTACAATGAGTCTAACATGGAGTTTGATGTTGAATGGGCTTCTATTGGATGGGGGGGGGGGGGGTTGTTTACACGGGAATCAAAAATCTACAAATATCAAAATATTGAAGCAAGCAACCAAAAAACTGTCTGGGGTGCACACAAAAGCCTGGGTAGGTGTGAAAATGACCCCAGAAGTGCTGTACAGTAGACTCCTTTTTTCTTCACACCCTTGATAAACATTAACAAAACAGATCATATAAAATACATTATATAAGTAATACGCTACATTTTATACTCAAATAATGAAAAAAAATGTAAAACCTACAATACTTTGTTCAGAAAAACACATTTTGTTTTATTAATGAAAAGTTTCTTCCAGAAAACACCTGGATCAAAATAATTCACACTCTAATTACTCTTTTAAATAAAATCCACCAAAAAGAAATCCTCATAATTAAAGCCGCAAGCGGAGTTTGGAGGGGTCCAAGCATTGGCACTACTGCGCCCCCTATGGAGCGATTTTTAAATGGTTTTCAATGGTTTGACAATGGTCATGATCATATACCTTCACCCAACATATCTACTGAATATCATGATGATTGTATAAAAGATTGATGACTTACGGGCAATTTTGTGCTAAGAGACGCTGTCGGATTACTTAGTTGCGTCACCATGGATGTGTCCTAGTGGCTTGCCGTAAAGGCCTTTACTATGTCGTAACACTTAGATGGCATGTCTTAACACTTAGATGGTCCGGCGTGTATTTACAGCTGCAGCGATTCCGCGCCGCAACTAAAAAAGGCGTCAGACTAGTGTTGTCACGATACCAAAATTTTGACTTTGATACCGATACCAGGTTTAGTATCACGATACTCAATACTGAAACGATACTTGAAACTTAAATGATACTGATTCGATACTTGGTACCTAACGATACTGAAATGACCTTAATAGATCAGAAATGTAATGTCCACAAGGGTTGACCTCATTGACGAATTCACGGTTTATTAACAACCTGGTTTATTAACAACCTTTAAGTTGAAGCCTGTTCAACATATTAATAAGCATAGGCCTATAGTGTTACAACACTAAACAATAGAAAAATATAATATATTTTAAAAATTAATCAATTGTAAACTAAATAATCTTTAAACAGGTCTTTCACTTTTAAATTTGATCTAAAAACAGCATATTTTAAGAACAATACAGCATCTTCAATATAATAAAATATTTCCAAATTAGAACACCTATTGCTACTGAAGTGTACTGAGTCAAAGCTTGCGCTGTATCAACGAGGAGGAATGCACAAGCGCACATCACCTAACTTGGCTACCTTAGTTGCTACTGCCATCTAGTGAAGATTCTGACAAATTACACTTTTCATCCTCTCAATCAGTAATGCGGGAGACATTTCCCTGGCTTTTACATTTAACACAAATCTACCGAACGTCGGAAAATTCTAATAGCGAACCGTTTCTTTTTTATTTTTATTTTGTAAGCACCGAAAAAGGTGCTGAAGTTTCAGTATATCGTGCAACACTAGACACATATTCCAATCCATTGCTCAGCTTAGCACAGAATGCATATTTCAGAGCGCCTCAGAGACAGATAGAATAAGAATACATATTTCAAATAATACGACATTGAAAAAAACCAAATATCAACTCGCCATCCCTGCTACTTGCTGGCTGCCCAGAGAGTACCGTATTATTTTGTCATTGGCAGACTACAGTATGAATTGTGTCTTTTGTTTATATGTGATATTAGCAACTGCAGTGAGAAACTGCAGCTGTAGACACAAGAAAGTTTGTTATATTATGGTAGCAATGGAACGAACCAAAATATTTTGAGCAGTAATACTTACATAGCAATAATTAAATTTTATGTGTTCAGTCGATAGAGACAGATACAGTAATGCAATGATACAGTCCTATCCGCTTCTGTTTTGCTCCAGAAAACGATGTCAGATAGGTCTATCAGCAAACATTTGGCTTAGCTACGCCCAGAAGTCCTCAATAATAATAGTATTTTCCAAGAAATTATGAAAAATCGCTGACAACGTTTTGTTAGGTGCAGCGTCTTTTACTGTTACCCCAGAGTGAATTCGATAAGAAAATTTTCGATTACGCTGACCGATAAAACGCTATTCCAAAAGCAAAATTAGACATGTTATACATCGTTAGAAAGCTCATACTCTCACCTACTTAATAAATGAATTGTCAATCAAGCCAGATTGTACTACAAAGGGCAACAACAGCGTATACAGCATGTGTGGTATTACACACAGCTATTTTGGAAGGAACCCAGGTGTCACAAATGAGTGTACATTTCACAAACGGATTATCCAAGACAATATATGACCACTCAGTCTCAAAAGGGACATCTCTACACGTAAAACCAACGGTAAGGTTGTATATTTATTCAATATTTAAGCCCAGATATTGACTGTAGAATGCATGTTACAATTTTTGAAAAAATTGTTTATTTCGTTATTCAGTGAGCAGCTGTATTGGCATATCTTAGGGCTATTGTCAGGTTTATCTTGTTGCTATGACGGAATACAAATTTTGAGCGGTGAAAGAATATTTTTATGAATGCCCAGATAGACACTATTGTCCATTATATCATGAGTGGGGGGTGCAGTTGCAGATGAGACTGCAGGGAGGGTGTGCTTGTTAAATGAATAACCAGCGCGACAATGGTGGCTCTTAGAAACTCAGCCTTCAGCATAGTTGTCGTGTTATCGTCTACTAATGAAACTAGAACAAAGAGTTTCCGTTTTCAACTCATAGTTTGGCTGCAGGAGCAATAAATGTCTGAGTTGAGCAATCTAGGCACGTCGGTGTGCCGACCACGAGGGGGATTGCGCAAAGTGGTTAATAAATACTGTTCCGATAGCCAAAAGGTGTGAAACACACAAAGTGAGTCCAAGCTACTAGAATCTTACAGTACCACGTTTTCTAGCCAGCGCTACTAAGAAATAATTCTTCATCTCCTGAAATCTAAAGTGAAAGTAATCATGTTTAGAACGGTTATCTTTTAAAATTCACGACAAAGGTCGGGAGACAACGTATGTACAATTATCTTGTTCTGCTAAATAATTATCCAACTATATCAAATTTGCCTAAATATTTTACCAAAGTTATTGAAACCTGCCCCCCAATGGGAAAGGCGGTCATGATAGGTTTGAAGGGTGTATCCTTCACAATAACAACTCAAACCTCATTCAATCAGCCAGGTATTTTAGGTTAATGACAAAAGAGGCCTGGCCTCTTCTTTTGCTTTGTTCTTTTTTTTTTTTTCGTCTCCACCGAATAAGCCTGGACTGCTGTGCCGTTGGACTTCTGATTGTTCGCACCACTTTGGAATTTAGCGCATTCTGCCTCAGCTGGTTCTCAGAGATCCCTTTCTCATCCCTCTTTCCTCTTTTCCTCTTCACACTGACTCGTAAGTGACATTATAATTCCACGTTTAACCTGCTATTAGCTATGTATGCATGTCTCCGCACAAGGTCAGTAGCCAGACAGTTGGCGGACTGTAATCTAACTGTGTGGTTAAAGACTTTTGTGTTATGAGTCGGGTGTAACTGGAGTCATCTGTAAGTTATAATACCATTTCATTCTTGTGTTGTCTGTCATGTCTTAACCATATGTGCTTAGATTTGTATGAGTTCATAGACTTTCTGTTTAGCGGTAACCACCAGCTTTGTTGAGATAGCCTATCACACATATAAACAATAATACGAATAGATTCACGTCTGGTTCGTCACTCTATATTCTTATACAGCATTGCATTGTGATACTGTGCAAGTATCTTTATCTAATATTACACCCAAACTGGTTCATTTTCTGTATTATTTCTTATTAAAGCTTATATTTTTGTATATGCTTAATTGTGTTCCCCCTCTCATGCTGATGGAATGATCCACGAACAAAGTCAAATAGTGACATCTGAATTCAAAAGTGTGGAGGGGGAATTCCTTCTAAATAATTTTAAGTGCTGAGGTTGATAAAGGGTGATTCTCCAATTATTCTGGGTTCAGTATTCAGAGTGCTGGGTCACTAACAGGATAACTGACATAGACCCCTAAATAGTGACTTTTGAACACTGAACTGCAATTAAATTGGAAAAATCCAATAAATTAATTTTAATTTAATAACTCAACTAAGTATTATCAACCTAATGACAATATGTTGCTAGAAACATCAGGATGATTTTGTACATTTTATAATGGTTTTTCGTGTTTGATTTTTAGAGCGGACGGAGTTACTAAATTATATTTTAGCATTTTAACACTGTAAAATTAACCAAAAAGTTTACCTTATTCAATAAAATAAACAGGCTTAATTGAATTATTTTAACATTTGTACACATTCATTATAATTAGATAAAATGTATTGTTTGGGAACACAGACATTTGCATCGGCCCATCACTGACCCACAAATACTTTGAAAACTGGATTTCTTGTACAAAACCTGCCATCTGGCAACCCTGTTCTGTTTCTCAATAGATGTAAGATAAATTTGTCATATTTTCTACTTGCAGGCATCATGCACTAGCAGCTGCAAAGCCAATGTTTGGTCCTACAAATGGAGGCTAAAACAACATGGTCAAATGACAAAAACCCATGAATAGTAATCTCCAATAGCTAATGCTAGTAGTACCTAGCTACCATAGCTACCTGACTTTGCCTTACATTAACTCACACACTGACTTTCTCAAAATTACACATGGATGTATACTGGTACAGTTCAACACGATCGGTGACTGGAAGGTTTATTTTTATTCTGGCCTATCTGTATTCCAGTTTTATGATATCAGAAATGTCAGCAGAGTAAATAAGCAAGCTGCACTGGAATGCTGCTGCTATATCTTTCCCAAAATGTTAGCGTTTGGAAACAATACAAAGTGTGTGAAGCTGATATTAAAGGTCTGTTGTTTTCTCATTTTCGTAATATTTTTCATCAATCCTATCGGTCCTGATAGTATTTTACGTAAGTTTCGGCTTTTTTTTCTCTATGCCAGTACATTACATTACAGGTATTTAGCAGACGCTCTTATCCAGAGCAACTCATACAACTTTTTTTTTTTTGTTTTAACACGGCATTTACATTGCTTCCATTTATACAACTGGATATATACTGAAGCAATGCAGATTAAATACCTTCCTTAAGGGTACGACAGTGTCCTACCTGGGAATATAACCTGTGACCTTTAGGTTACAAGACCAGCTCTTTACCCATTATAATACAGTGAACACTACACTTATTTGCTGAAATTAAAAATAACAAAAAAATTAATAATAAAATAACAAATAATAATCAGAACTTGCAGAATTAACTGTAAGCTACACTGTGCTATTTGCACACAATTTTAATTTAGCTCTTCGTCCGTGTATTCCGGTTCAAATAAATATACTCGGCCATCAAACTGAAGAGGCTCAAAAGCATTCTCGTAATAGTCAATGAATAATTATCAGGGATGGTGATTTTAAATTATTTCACAAATCGAGGGCTCGCATAATGTACTTGATTCCAAATCGATTCCTAGCATGGGGAAGAATATATTTTTAGAATATATCTTGGCAGGGGGACACCACTGATTGTACTGATAAATGCATGAACACATAACGCACATCTGTACCAAAGTTTCTCCATCATAATAGTCTTAATGCTTAGTTCATTGTGTCAATAAAAACTGGCAGATATGATACAAAGAATTTTATTTTCAGCACACAAATGTTGCGCACGCACATACCGATACAGTGTGGCTTAGCTGAATACTTAATTCTGATGTGTATTATTTCCCCATACACGCCAGACTATAGAGTAGCGGCTGCAAAAGTTCAATCACCATTCTTAATTAATGCTCAACGGTCTGACTTGATATATAAAAGAGAAATTTGTAAGAGCAAGCAAGCCAACAGATACAGTATCCTCACTTGCAACAGTGTCAGCTTGATATCCATGAATGACTGCATAGAGGACAACTAGTCTAGTCACAGCTTGATTATGTTTATAGTTTAGCCTCGGTTGTAAATATAATTCAGTAGTTGGCTTGCTAGCCATCCGTGATAAAAAATTTTTAAAAAATAATGCAGTGAAGCCATTTTGACTGAAAACCTTAGGAAAACCAGTTGAGATACTCTACTAGAAACAGATGTGTTCATTGCTAAGTAATAGCCTATAGGGTATGGGATATTTGCTACAATAGTTAAGTATGTTAACGTTTCTTTTGCACTGGAATCACATATTTTAAAACGCATGTTTTTGTTGCAATTGACGGTAGTAGTAAATTCACCTCAGTTTCCCTCAGTACAGGGTATTAAACTCACCTGCTCGGACATTATTCTGCTTATACAACGGCTCATCAACTAAAAGCATAATTGTTTCCAAATATATATTTGCTTTATTCTTAATGTATCTTTTCTTTTTTTAGGCTACTGTGTGATAAATTAATAAATGGAGCAAAGTCCCGACACAGTTGTAAATACATAGCCTTTATGAAAAAATAAAAGATTGGGTAGGTACATATCTGACGAGTAGTCAATCAATCTAACTCTCATACCCACCCCTAATAATTAGCTAGTGCAACATGTTCAGGTTTTGGATTTTCAACAGCCTATCTTATAAAAGTAATCCACAATAAAGGTAAAACATATTGACCCTACATGCACCTTCTGAGCTTGCTAGAGAAATCGACTCTTCCGCAGCGACTAGATTCCATCCATCGTTGCACTGAAACGTCTCCTAAGATAAAGTGCTGGCACAGATTATGGTGTGAAGCAGTCAAAACGCACTCTTCTGTAAGCAGTTGAGAAGCGATTCAGCCACATTGAATCAGAGCCCCTTCACTGTGTGGCTTCGACAACAACATAACATTAATGCTGTTAATAATAGTTATTATGATAATAAATGCATTGGTAACCTATAGAGCAAATAAACAATCTTGTGTTTTCTTTGTTACCTGTTGTATTAAAACAAAAACAAAATTCGGTTTTTTTTTTTTTAATCAGTAACTGGATTCGGCCATAAAAATTCATGATCGGTGCACCCTTAGTTCAACAACATTTATGTTCACTAAGTAGCTAAGAAAGCTATTTTAGATTTTTAATAATTAGCTTTGTGTATTAGCAGGTTGTTAGCCCACCATAAATCCATGCAAATGTAACTCCTCAAATCAGTGAAAACTTTGCTTTAACACGCTGTTGGGACTAGTTGGTAAAACAAAAACCTGTTTTTTTCACAGGTGTCTGTACCAGTGCAACAGCTGCAGAACACTGTGCACCAACATGGGAGATGCAACAGTGAAATGAAAGTACAAACTAGCTATTACAGTGTAGACACTGGCCAGTGAGGAAGACCAACTCAATTCCTCAACACACAAAAGGTGGGTCAAAAGAAAGGTTTAAAAAAACAAAAACAAACCACCTGTCACTCATCTCCTCGTCTGATCCTTTGTGCTCCTCGTTGTCCATTTTGTCTTTACCCGATTGACCCATTTCCTCTGTCTCCACAACAACTCCTTCATCAGTGGCCTCTGGGCCTTGCCTGCTGATGGCCAGTTTCCTTTTTTTCACCCTACTCTTCCTAGTTTCAGGTCCATTGCTCTCTGGGCTCAGTGCTACATCCCTGGTGCTACTGTGCGGCTTGGAGAGTGGCAGGGTAAACATGTTGGTGACCTCCAGTGGTGGGTCCACCGCCATGCGCTTCACCTTCCTCCGCCGCCGAAGGCTGCGGGTGCCCAACCCCTCCCCCCCAGGGGCATCCTCATGCCACAGGGGCCTCTTGCCCCGTCCTACCTCCGGGGCGAAGGGGGGGCGGCGCTTCGGCCCCTGCAGCTGCTCATCTGAGTCACTGTTGTCCTTTGCATGGGTAGTGCGGTAACCCTTGTGTTCCTCCAGGCTGGAGTCAGATCCCTCACTCTGAAGGTGGCATGGCTCCCAAGGGGGGTGGGGGTTGTCCGAGCGCCGCTTTCTGCCACGCCTCTTGCGGGCCTGGCGCTTCAACAGGCATCCCACAGTCAGGGCATGGTCGCCCCCGTCACCACAGCCGCCCCGTGCCTGCTCCGAGCTCTCCTCCAGCGCAGATACCAGGTCGTGAACCAGCTCATCCATCGTCCGGCGAAAGTGCCTGTTCAGAAGAGAAAGCAACCACTTTCAGAGACAGAAAATATGACATGAAGTAGAACCTCTGCGATATGAACACATCAACAATGTGGGTCCTTCACAACTGAAAATCCCAGAGCTTTGAATAAACTTGAATCCTTTCAAGATTGGCTTTACACATTACAGTGGCTTTAAAAAAATAAAATAAAAAACTGCTGTCATTTTGTTCAAAGCAATGGTAATCAGGATCTCATTTATAGTCATTACTTCTTGAGTATTCTGAATGATATATTTCATACCAGAAAAAATATCCCTTTCATGTTCTCTTAGGGGGAGTCTGCAATGTAGTAGACAGATGGCAGTGTGAGATTAGTGCCACAGGTCACTGAAAAAAGCAAAGACCCACACAAACTTAAAAAAAACTTGAAATAACAAGCCAGAAACAGGTGAAATGCCTATTTTGTTTTGGCAAGTGTTTGGCTTTATTCACACTCGCCTGTATATCAAATATTGAATTTTCCACACTCAATTCTTTGGAAATATTGTTAACACATGGATACATTTATGATAGTATTTTGAGTTTTTTTTCCCATTATAAATGTTATCAGTTTTGCTTTTCTATATGCTGCCCTTTGTTTCATACCCATTTGGTTGTCCAGACAGAAATTTCCATGATTTGCATCTCCACAGTTCTGCTGCTATCTATCTACATAATCAATATCCATTTTCTTTTAATTTATTTGAAGGGGAAGAGAAAAGTTAACACATTTTTCCTTTACAACAGGGGAGCAGTATTAGTCGCTTTCGTATGAACATTTCTGTTCGGCAGAAGACCCCCCCCCCCCCACACACACACACACCCACAGACCCATTCATATTTATATGTCCTTCCCATTTTTTACATTCACCTTCTCACTGCATGCTGTAATAATAATAATCATCATCACAATAGTAATAATCATCATCATTTTATGTGTTGTTTTTTATTTTAATTCAGCTTTAATTCCACTTTGGAACATAATATACATAATGCAACTATCTTGAAAGATGCTAATGATTGGCGCATTAACAGACGGAGATATGATTACCATTGCTATTTCCCTTCAATCTTGTTAACCATCACTTTTGCTATAATTTCTCATTTACATTCATAAAACCCTTGAAGTGTCTTGTTGATCATATTATGCATTCAAAAACCGTAACTACTCAAGCAAATTTACTTTGTGCATGCTTAACACACTCATCAAAACATATTAACGTCGATTAATCTTCAAAAAGGCTAGCTACGTATTGATATTTATTTAAAAGTACACTTAAAAGTATTTGCTCATTGTATATATCGTCACTATATAGTGTTGGCAAAGAACTAATTCAACAAGTGTCAGCCAACGTGAGTGCGTTAAATTGTTTATAAGTTATTTCCTAGACACTGAATGTATTCACATAAGAATTAAGCAAAGGCTAGATTATAGCTTCTGTTCATGTGTGTTATCGGAGTTAATGTAAGTCATTTTATGGAAATCAGTCTGCTCGTCAACAAGCTAATGTTCTTAGAGGCCATGTAAAACTATACATACATGAGCATCACCGTCAATTAAGCATTCTTTCTGGACCTTGAATAATGCTAGCTCGTTTCGTCGTCTGATAAACAATCTGCCGTTCAGCCAGCCTGATCTCTCAGTTCGATCAAAGTACGTTTGGTAAATAGTTAATATTACGACCAAGACGACATAGGTGCTACGCATATCATATCAACCTACTAGCTCATACATATCGGCCTATATTGGTAGTAGCCGGCTAGTTACCCGAGGTGGCCGCGGCAAAGCTTACCTTAATACTCAGACATTAATTCGCTAGCATTCTGGGGTATTTAGCTAACCTAGTTAAATAAATAAAAAGTTGATGTTGATGCTTCGCGAGAAACACGGTCTATAACGTTTGGCTAACTTAGTTAGCTAGGTGCAAGCTCAGTTACCCGTTGTCGAGTCGAAATGATATTTCAAGAAACAAACCGACTTCAGCAACTGTTGGCGAGGCTAACTAGCATTCGAACTAACAGCACAGGAACGAGTGTTCCTAAAAACACCGGCAAAAGAGAAACTTGTGTTGTGCTACAAAACTAACGTTAGCGTAGCTAAACGACGGATTCAATTTAATCCACACACCTACCAAACTGTTAACTTACCAGCTGGTTCCCGCTTTACCGAAGCTCTTTATATTGGCGGCACGGAACATCAAAACCTCCCAAAGCCTGGTAACTTTCAACTGAAAACTACGGGGAAACACATAAAGGAACCACTATTATGGTTTCAAGAAAGTATACAGGAAACAAGCAGTACAAAACAGGATCTTCTTCTTCTTCTTCGGTGTTGTTTACCGGCAGCTTGAATCCGTGAAAGTTGCATTACTGCCATCTCTCGGAGTAAATTAACGCCTACAGCTTATTGACTGTCACACTTTCATTCAACAGTCCCGTTCCCCGAAGGTAGTTAATAAAGCATCTCCTCCCCTGCCCACAGGCACCACACTCCAGTACATTCCTCAATCCTGCTCCTGTTATCCCCAATCTTCCCATCTCCTCCATCACATCCTTCCTTTCCGACCTATATTTATTGCAGTTAATGATGACGTGTTCTACAGTTTCTGGTACCTGACAGATTTCACAAAGACCGGTTGGATGTTTACCTATAACATGAAGTGTGCTGCGTAAATTGCTGTGTCCTATTCTTAATCTTGATATTACAACCTCTTCTCTTCTGTTTCCTCCCCTTTTTCTTACACTGCCTACTCTATTTTGTATCAGATGTGAATGTCTCCCCCTTCTCTCCTGATCCCAGTGCTGCTGCCATTCTTTATTGATATTTCCCCACACAATGCCCTTTCCCTCTGATTTTGATAACTTGATATTGATTTCAACACTTCCCTTTTTGACTGCTTCTTTTGCCAACGTATCTGCTCTCTCGTTTCCCGGGATATCTGAATGTGCTGGGACCCACATGAATGTAACATTTTTCCCTTGCCTAACCACTCTTGAATTGGCAAACAAGATTTCATACAGCAGATCCTGGTGATTTCTGGCTGTACCTGTCTTAATACTTGCAATGGCCGACACAGAATCACTACATATTACTATTTTGCTAACCCTACCCCGTTCAGCCCATTCTAATGCCATCAATATGGCAAACAATTCAACAGCATACACACTTAAACAATCCGATGTTCTCTTGCTAATTCCCACTTGGTAACTAGGCACAGCAACTGCAGCCCCTGTCGCATCTGTCTGCGGATCCTTTGATCCATCTGTAAAAATCTGAACACTGCCTTTATACTTACAGTCCCTATAGTTATAGTATTCACTAACTAAGTCAGCATTCTTATTACTGTGCTTAATCTTAAGTAATTCCAGATCTACCCCCACACTTTCTAACTCCCAGAC